>JAMLFT010012290.1:0-10509 GCA_026544285.1 Pachyrhizus erosus | reverse complement strand
GACATGCTAGGTTCAGGACTGCCAGACCTGCTCCTAGTGTTGATGTTTCTGAGGAAGAAGACCCTTCAGAGGATCCAAAAGATAGTGCTTAGATTTTATATGTTTTCTATAGTATGCTAAGTTAACTGTTGTAAGAAATAAAAACCATTGTTATGTTTTGGAAGCCGTTGTAAGACTAAAGTTGAAATCTTATATGTAATAATTATGCAAGTCCTTTGTTTGAAAAGGTTTAGTCCTTAATAATAATCTACTTAAAAAAAAATAGTCGTTACATATATTATATCAGCTTTTGCGTAATATGAGTGAACGAGTGTCATGTTTTGAGATATTTTGTAATGAAAGCTAGAAGTCTCAAATGTAACCCAGAAACTTTTACTCAATCAAAGTTAGTAGTTTTTATGTATTTTAAAGTAATGCAAAAGTAGTCGTTACATCTTTAACTAATTATAATATTTTTTCTTAATAAAATTTGAAGTAACATTTCTTCCAACAATTCTAAATTTAGCAAGAATTAATATTTATAAAATAAATTATAATTTCCAATATAAAATTAGATAAATTTTAAAGAGGATGTTACAATGCCTCACAGTTAACTTCCAAGTGTATCAATATGTATTTCATCTGTTCTTTGAGGATTGACTTCTTAACTACTCATCCTCATTGAGATTGTCCTTTTTCTGTCGTTGTGAGGAGGTTCTACTAGCAATGGTACTGAGCAGGAGGAATTGGCACAAGACCCTCGAGGTCTCTTGTCTCAAGTCTAAAACATTTCATAAATCAAGGTCTCTACCTCCTTCACCCTCATATGGTGATTAGTGTCATTTGATTCACTATTCTGCTCCCTTTAGCTACATACATATATATATATATATAAGACTCAGAGTTTAACAACCTATACGACTCTTTTATTCTTATAATTTTGGTATTTTGCATCACACTGGCATTTATATGCTCATCCTCACTCTAGGATCTCAATCCATGTAGTGCCACATTGTGACGGATCCCCCATGCAAGCAAAAACAACATTTGCTCCTCTTCATTAAATTTTTATGTATATCTTACCCTCTAAGGTTTTATGAAAATTAGGATGTTAGAAATATTATTTGTCCCTAGTTCACTCTCTTTTATTTGGGTTTTAGTATTCTCTATTGTCGTTTAAAAATGACCAACACAAAATTTAGTCTAATAGTCACAATTTCTCATTATAGGTTTTCTTGACTATACACCAAATAATCACTATATCTATGGAGTTGTTCACAACACATAATAAGTTCGAACAAAATTTAATATGTCAAAATAATCATTTATCTGCAACTCAATACAAACAATCTGAGACAACTAAAATTTCACAAATAAAACACATTTGTAGACAATTGTTCAAATTTGACACTTTTCAAGTTTAGGAATCCAAGATCACAATCAGAACATATTATTTATGTTATGCATGATCTCATGTCACTTAATTTTAAGAAAAACCTAAGATTCTAAATATAATGAAAATAATGTCATATTTTGGCTAGAGAAAAAGGGCAAAATGGTCATTAAAATTTATATCACAATATATTTTTAAAATACTAGATTTTAATATATAAACAAGGGTATTTGAATATATTTTCTGGTAAGGTAAAATTTATTAAAGTAAAAATCTACAAAATTTTATAAAAATAAATTAAGAAAAAAAGTTAAATATTTTGCAAAATAACGTTAGTCAAAGATGGATCCTTTTCTGGACTCACCATATATTAATTTTAATTGGTTCCTTTTTCAGCACATTGTAAATGCGATTATCATTACAATAATATAAAAAACACTTTCTAACTCAATCTATGCAATTTTTTACAATTATTTTCCTAAAAAAAAATTTGGCCAAAAATTGACTTAAAAACCAAAGAAAACTTATAAAGTCAATTCCTTTTATCTAAGCATTACCATTATCCAGTAATTAGATCAAAAGTTTCATCAAAGTAAAAATAGCAAAACCTTTGTAAATGAAAATATTTTTATATATTATGAAGGGTCTTGAAATCTATTTTCCATAACATCTTTCGAATATTCAAACAAAATTTATGAAACTATTAAAAATCTTTTAATGTGACATACTCAACTTTCACTTATATTGAACATTGTCTAGTGTTTTCCACTTTTCGGAGGCTTCCCAAAATGGATTAATGTTCTACTTTAAGCACCTTAAAGATAAAACGTAGACCTTTCTATCAAGTTAAAAATTGAACCCTAACTCATTTTCCATTGTTCCCGATAATTAAATATTTGGGGATGATTTTCTAGTGACATGAGTGTAAAGTACCTGCATTACCTCAGGATTATGAAAAATATTTGAAAATGTTTCTGACCTTCAAAAATTAAGAAAAATACAATATTAGAAATATAGTTGTGTCTAGTTTCTAGACATGCAATGAAATCGTGGTGGAGATGAATCAATAATCACAAGTTCCATAAAAATCAAGTCTTGCCAACCCAAAAATTGAAGTTAGAAGGAGCATACTGCATGCTTGATCAGACCTATTTACTGAGCCTATTTTCCAAAAGCTTAAAAATATTAAATGTGTGTTTTTGTGTCTATTTTCATTTAAAACACGTTTAAACACGATCCATATACTAGATCAAAAGATATACCCATAGTAGTGACACATGTACACGTAGGAAGTTAAGTTCCATTTACAGTCTCCCATTCTTTAGCCATGAATAAAATAACAAATAATTTTAGAAAAATATGGAAAAATAAATTAGATAGATTCTCCTTTGTTTAAGGATCATCCTCATGACCTGAAAAATCAAAAGGAAACAAGGAAAAGATGACATGTCAACCATAGAAACCAAGCCAATAGATGAACACTCAAACAGAATGAAGGAAAAAATGATTTTTCAAACATGTAATGGAGGATTGATGAAGAAAAAGCGCATGCAAAAACTTATTTCAAATATGCATGGTCTTAGCCTTCAAGCTTAGCCAAGAAAGGTTGAATCCACAACAAGAACTCATTCTTACCTAGAGATAAGAAGAAGAGAGGTTGATGTCGGAAAGCTTGGAGTTGGAACCCAAAAAGTAACTTTGAATTTTGTTGGTATCTTTAGCCTAGCTCATGGCTTAGTGTTTTACAAAATAAGAGAAATAAGAGGCAAGGAAGCTAACTTCAAATTCTAGGTGAGGGAGGAGAGGTGTCTTTGCATGTAAGGTAGTGGAGTTTATGCTTTTAAGAAAATTAAATAGGATTCGATGTGTATTAATGATGATTTGTTGTTAAGAAAATTTATGCTTTTACTAATTTTAGGTTGTTTTGTGGGAGAACGTGAGTACGGGTCCCTAGGGTTTATCAGCCAATGGGTTGTTTCCACGTGGGCTCCTTGTGAGGCTAACTTAGTCTAGAAGGATTTTATCAAACAATGTCCAATAAACAATTTTTTGATGAATTTTTGTCCGTTAACACTGCCCATTTTCTTTTCTACTTTCTTTCTCTCACAATATGATTTTATCTGTTTAATAGATAGATTGAAGCAATTTAGGTTTTAATCAAATTAAATTTCATATTTAAGTGATGGATTTTTGCTTATGAAAATTTATCAATAACAATTTTTTTCATTAGGAAGGCCAAATTTGTCCAACTAAAATTTTGTCTTCCTTTGATGACTAAAACATCATATTTATTTTGTTTTAATTTCTTAAGGTTAATTAAAAATATCTATCTGTAGAACTTTATTTGACAAATAAAGTTCATCAGAAAAATATACAGTAGATAGACAATAAACTAACACACGTTAGGAATTTAATTTCTTGCTTACACAAGCACAACCAAATTTTCATCAATTAAATAAATTATCTATCTTCAATATTTATCATATAAAATCCTCTTAAAGAATTTTAGTTACTCAAAATTAATTTTCAGTAATTAATTCCAAAGAGTTGTTTTTGGATAAATAAAAATAACTCAACTCAAATAATTCAACAAATAAAAAAATAAATAAATAAATACAACCCTTACTTAATGGGTGGAAATTTCAGGGTGTTACATTCAATATCGGTTCATTAAATAAGCAATCTTTAAATGAGATGTTCAACATCAATTTAGTGGATAACCAATGTTGAGTTGGTGTGAAGGTTTTTCATTTTCACTCTCATGGTTTGATTGTTACTTGCACCCTCAATTTTGAAATTTCTTTTAACACTTATCATTCCTAATTCACTCCTTGTCCTTCCTTCTCAACATCTCTTTCATTATTTCCAGCACTCCATCACATGTTGTCGCCCTCCACCCATAACCCTACCTGATGAAGATGGTTAAGCACCCCCAACATCGTGGAGCTCCACAAAGTCACTACTACTAAGAACAAGATCTATATCGATATAGAACTTGTTTGCGGTGGAGAGCCCTTCAACAAGGTCTCTAGAGATAGTTGAAGGAGGACGTGGCTAGACTCTACTTCAACAAATAATCTTAAGCTAGTGGACCTCCTCCTAAATGAACAAGTCACCCTTAATGTCTTCGACTTCAAACTCACCTCTTTCATGGAACACCTTAATGAGAATAGGTTGTTCCACATGTGCAACACACCCATGTATGTGTTGCCAAAAGTGATAGCAAAAAAAAGCTATAATTGTGCCAAGGTTGATATATGGTCATCATGGAGCAATAGTGTGAGCCCCCCATGAAGCGCATTGGCTACCTCCTCCAAAAGAGCTTTTTTGAGGTTGGTTCACGAGTGATACCACATCAGTCCAACAAATGACATTGAAAGTTGTCCACTTTCAACGTTAGTTTATACAACATCAATTCATAATCCATGTTAAAAGTCCAAACTAACTAATGTTGAAAGCTTTTTTTGTAGCAATGTTCAATAAAGATTTTTTTTTCTTACTATTTCTATTAAGAGTTATATCAATTAGTATTTAGAACAGTTGATCTATGAATTATGGGCATCAATTATGGTAAATTCTTTGAGCTTTATTAATAAAAAAATTTTGTGAAGGACACATCATGGTGTCAAACAAAGAACTTGAATAAACAACAATTTGAAGCCTTAGGAAAGGGAATGAAATCATTGCAAATAATGGTGAAGGAGCTGCTAGCCCAAAAAAATATTGTTAACTAGGAATAAGAACTAAGAACCCATGGATCAAGCAAAGACATAGGAAGAATTAAACACCATAAGTGGATGGCAAAAACCATAAAGATTCCATTTCCAATTTTTGATAGGAATAGGAATCGACATTGGAGAGCTAAATGTGAGCAATATTTCATATTGGAGGAAGTCCCAAAAAGACAGAAGGCAAAACTAATCTTGATGGCTTTAAAAGGAAAAGCATTTTCTTGGATGAGGCATTACATAAGTAGTAACAAAAAGGAGAATCCACAATGGAGGAAAATTTTGTACGATATTGGGTGTAGATTTGGTGATGGAAATTATGAGGACCCATGTCAAAATTATCAAGACTGAAGCAGTTAGGGTCTTTAGGAACATATTTGGAGGAATTTGATGGATTACTAGCTAAGGTAGGGATAGATAATTTCATCACCTTAAGCATATTGTTAGGGGGTCTTCACACTTCTTTGGAGAAAGTTGTAAGGTTGCATAAGCCTCAATATATTCAAGAAGCTATAAAGATCGTAAGACTCCAAGAAGAAATATTATTGGATTCAATAGGGCAAAGTATAGGATCAAGAAACATTCACAAGACTAGAAGAACTACTTGGAGAAATGGGGTAGGAACTAGTCATTAGTACAACAATGTTGCCACTAATACTAGAGGGACACACCTTGCCAATGGAACCATGATTAAAGAAGAGAAGGGTAATAAGAACAAGGGCAAAAAGATCCAACTATTTCTAAAGGCAGAATATCAAGAGAAAATGAGGAAGGAGTTATGTTTTACTTGTGATAAGAAATTCTCATCAGAACATGTGTATAAGAATAATCATTACAAGGTAATTCTTTTTGAAGAAACACTAGAGACACAAGAGGAGAAACAAGAAGTGGGAGATAAGGCATTGGTACAGCTAGATCTTCAAAGTATGGTTGGTCTCACACCCAAGAGGGCACTTAAATTATAAGGAACCCTTGGTGACCAATAAGTGATTGTCCACTTATTGTGTAAAGGTAGGTGATGGCCATAAGGTGAGGACAAAGGGCATGTGCTTTGAGATGAAGCTCCAATTAAAAAAGCTATAGATTCAACAAAACTTTTATCTATTTGATTTATATGGAGTTGATATAGTTTGCGGCTAGAATGGTTAGAGGAATTAGGAGGAGATCAAATCCAACTTCAAGGAGCTCACACTTAAATTTAGGAAAGAAGGGAAAAAGGTGGTGCTTAAAGGAGAACCATATCTCTACCATGTTACTATTTTATATCATGCCATGGTAAAACTTATGGAAGAGGTGGAGCATGGGTTTTTGGTAGAATGTTATATGGCTATATTAAAATATCAACCAAAAGTGCCATGTCTAAAGAGTCTATAACAGTTAGTACAAGAGTTTATATAAGGTTTTAAGGAACCTCAAGGGCTACCTCTTTCAATAAGACAAGATCATGCCATTACCTTGAAGGAAGGAACTTCTATTCTGAACTTTAGACCATATAGGTATCCACACTCAAAAAATAGAAACTGAGAAACTAGAGGGTGAGATGTTGCATGCAAGAATTATTAGACTAAGTAATAGCCCGTACTTGAGTCCTATCATTTTGGTGTGAAAGAAGGACGAGAGTTGGTGATTTTGTGTAAATTACAAAGCCCTTAATAACGTGATTGTTCCTAATAAATTCTCAATATTGTTGATTAATGAGTTACTTAATGAATTAGCAAGAGCAACCATTTTTTCCAAGTTGGACCTTAAATCAAGCTACCACCAAATTTGAATGAAAGATTAAGAAATTCAAAAAACTACTTTTCACACTCATGAAAGACACTACGAATTCTTAGTGATGTCTTTCAATCTAATAAATGCACCCTTTACTTTTCAATCCCTTATGAACAAAGTATAAAGACCATTTTTAAGGAAGTTTATGTTAGTTTTTTTTTTATGACATTCTCATTGACAACCCAAATGAGTCATGCCATGTGGAACACTTGAGAAAAATCTTCCAACATTAATTAGAAGTTAAGAAGAAGAAATGTATTTTCGGAGCTACAAAGGTGGAAAATTTGGGGCACGTTGTTTCAGCGACAAGGATAGAGGCAGATCAAAAAATGGTAGAGGCCATTAACTAATGGATTGCTCCAAAAAAACATTAAGGCACTTCGAGGATTTTTAGGGTTGATTGGATATTATCGAGTATTTCTTAAAGATTATGAAAAATTGGCTAGACCTTCAACTAATCTCTTGAAGAAGGATGGGTTCCATTGGTTTACTACTGCTCAAGATGCCTTTGAATCTTTGAAGGCTATAATGATGAATTTACCCACATTAGTTGTTCTAAATTTCATAAAAATCTTTGTAGTGAAAACTAATGCTTCAAACAAAGGTTTGGGAGTTCTTTTACTTCAAGAGGGAAGACCCTTAACATTTTTAAGTCAACCATTATTTGAAAGAGCACATGTTAAGTCATTTTATGAGCGAAAGCTCATGGCAATTGTAGTTGTAGTTCAAAAACGGAGACACTACTTAATGGGAAGGAATTTTATCATTTTGACTAATCAAAGGAGTTTAAAATTCCTTACTGACTAATGGATAGTTACAAAAGACCAATTCAAATGGATTTCAAAACTTTTGGGCTTCCCCTTTGAAATTTAATACAAGTCAAGTAGTAGTAACAAAACAAAAAATGTTTTATTAAGGCATATGACTTATGCTGCCATTTCTTGAGTTTTATGTGAAGAATGGGAAGGATTATAAGAAGAATTGCAATCTTATACCAAGCTACAAAAATTAATATAGGATCTCATAGTTGATCCAACAATCCATCCTAGATATATATTGTCCAAGGGTTTTTTATTCCACTACAACATGTTAGTGTCACTTTAGAACTCAGCTAGAATTCCACACTTGCTAGCTAAATCTCATAATTCCCCATTAGAGGGACATTCAAGATTTTTCAAACCTTCAAATGGTTGGCTATAATGATGAGTTGGAAAGGTATAAAGAAGGACATCCTAGTTTTTATTCAAAGATGTGACATTTGCCAAAGGAATAACTATGAAACTTCATCTCTTGTTAAACTTTATCTCCATTATCGATTCCCACACAGGATTGGTATGATATTTCAATGGATTTCATTATCGGCCTTCCTAAGGTCAAGGGAAAAGGTACTATTATGGTGGTGGTGGATAGGTTTTCTAAGTATGCACATTTTTCCTCCTTACAACACCCTTTTTCAAATAAGGATTTGGCAAACAGTTTTATTGAAGGAGTTGCTAAACTAGATGAGTTTCCAACAACTATCGTTACTAATAGAGACCATATTTTCCTTAGTCACTTCTAGACATAATTGTTCAAATAAACAAGCACAAAACTTAAGTACAATATTACATATCACCCCTAAACTTATAGTCAAACAAAAGTGGTCAACAAATGCTTAGAAAGATATTTACGATGTTTTTCAAGGGAGAACCCAAAATAGTGGCCTAATTGGCTATCCTGGATAGAGTATTAGTTTAACACTATGTATCACAATTCTGCCAAAATGCCTCCTTTTCAAATTCTATATTACCTCATCCCTCCTATATTATTCAAAGGAGATACATTTCCCTCTAAATTAGAAGATGTTATTCAACTTTAAATGGAAAGAGATAATATGTTACAACATCTTAAACAAAACTTAGAGCAAGCTCAAAAAAGGATGAAGTGTTACATAGGCAAGAAAAGAAGGGAAGTAGAATCAATATGGGTGACTAGGTGTTTCTTAAGGTTCAACCTTACCACTTGAAATCATTAGCAAGGAAAAGGAATGAGCAATTATCTTTGCATTACTATGGTCCTTACTAGATTATCTAGAGAATTAGTTCAATTGCATACAAGGTAGAGTTACCAGAGCATGCTCGCATCCATCTTGTTTTCAATGTATGCCTAGTATAGAAGAAATCAAATGGCACAACCTCTACCACCCATCCTAACTAAGGAATGGGAGTTACAACCCCAACCAAAAGATGTGTTAGTTGTTAGGTATGGGAATCAGGGACTAGTAGAAGTCCTCATTCAATGGGAGCATCTTCCTTTTTGTGAGAATTCTTGGGAACAATTTACAACAATTTAGGATAGTTTCCCCTCATTTTTCCTTAAGAAAAAGATGAAAAACTATTTTTTTGTGGGGAGGGAGTATTGATAGTAGGCCTGTGATTCAGTAAGTATATTTTAAAAGGCAGTAATTGAGCCACATATGGATAGGCCCATTTAGGAATAATTTTATATTATAAGTTGTAAAACATTTACTAACTATAAAAGGAGAATAATAGGTTACCGATAGACAACTCTTTTAGAATTAGAAAATTGTGATGAGTGGACCAAACCTTTTGAAATATCAAGAGTGTGTAACATTCTTATTGAGAGATATTCTCTATCATTCAATAAAGATTGTCTAATGTTGTTATTTTTGTTAAGAGTTCTATTAGAAGCCCTATGATGTGATTAGTTTGTCCTAGACCACACCCTGTTACGTATAAGAATGACCATTTTCTATTTGCAATATTGACTATGGTTATAGTAAAATGTATATAAAATAATCAAGTAATATTATCCTTCTTTTGTAATGGTTGGGTCATTATCTAATAATGTACAACCAAAATCAAAGCATGATCTTTGCTGAGTTAAATTTTTTGTAACATTGAATCAATGACATTGTAAGGTCTTCAAACAAGAAAGGAAATAAAGCATAGATAAAAGATAAAGTAAATTTTTTATGTAGTTTTATGACCTTCTATATTTTGGGTCATATGATGTTGACACCTCGCACATACACACAAGGTAACAACAAGTGTCATAGGAAGCCCTTGTCTTGAAAACTTTTGATGCAGTCATCAAACATTTCTTCAAGGGTTTTAAATGAAGGAAACCCTAATTGAGTAATTTTGGTGGTGTCCATGCTATGCAGGTTATTATCTCCTTCCTGGTTGCTGCACCTATAACACAATGATCAAACCATAAAAGGTTGTTGGTGCTTTATAGCCAAAATATTTAAGTCATTTTAATTTGTAAATTTAATTAGAATGCATTGCCTTTCTATGTTGTCATCCAATTATAAAATATTATGTATGACACATTGTAACTTTTATAATAATTATTCTAAAAATTAAATATATTTTTAATCATTATAAATATTAAAAATTTTATTTTCAGTCATTTTATTTTTAATTGTCCATTTTTAGTCCTTGATTTTATAATGTGTTAAAAATAAACTTGATCACATATTTTTTTAATGATTCTAGTCACTTCAATGTTGATTTTAATTAGGTTGATCTTAATTATGATTCATATAATCTTATTTTTCTTTATCTTATTATGTTGGTAGTGTATTAATTTATTTTTTATATATTTTATAAAATAAAGGATCAAAAATTAATA
>JAMLFT010012289.1:0-10510 GCA_026544285.1 Pachyrhizus erosus | reverse complement strand
CCTTGCCAGCTAGCAACTCTGTTTATGCTCACAAATCACAATTTCTTTCACCTACTTATCGTTGTCTCCCACTCCTAATGCCTACTCTGATTAGCAAATGATGTGGTAATAATTAAAGTATCTGTAAATTATAACTTCCTAATTAGTGATGTTTATTAAGTTCCATTTTATTAATTAAAATAAAAATATTTTCTAAATTGAAATTCTATTAAATCATATGAGTGAAAAAGAATGTTATATTTAAACTCAACAAAAAATAAAAAACATTCAACATATTTTAAATATGCATGAAAAATTAATTATTAATTATTTATTATAAAAGAATTATTAAATAAAAAAATATCACATGACATTATTATTTATTTTTCAGTTTAAAATTTATCAATTTTTTATTTTTTAAGAGAAAAAAATATTTAACTTTCTTAAATTTTATTTCTTTTATAAATAGATATCTTAAACTTTAATTTTATTTTAATTGACTCTTAAATTTTATTATTAAAACATGTTATTTTATTTTATTATAATAATTAAAATAATTATAACAAACATATAATTAGATTAAATAAATCATTTAAATCATTAAATTTTAAATAAATTTTTATTTTATATAATGTAATAATTAATTTATTAAATTTTACAATTTTTTTATAATTACAATAACTTTTGTTTATTATCATGGTTCTATGGTCATAATATAATAATAATAATATAACGTATAGTCATATTTTATAGTTGGATCATTATTTTATTAATTTATAATATATATAATAATAATAAAAAAATTAATATATTATGTCTATTATATATTAATTATATCATTATAAAAAAATTATCACATAGACAAATATCATATAACAACATCTTATTGATTGTTATTTTACTAAATCTTATTGAATTTTTTATTTCATAAAAAATATAATTATAGTAATGTAGGTGATTATAACAATTATATATACTAATTAAATCAATCGATTAAATAATTAATGTTATATAAATTTTTATTTTATATAAAATAGTAATTAATTTATCAAATATTATGGTTTTTTAATTACAACCATCAATTATAAAATGATAATTTTTTTATTTTTTATTTCATACAAATACATAATTATATTAATTCAAGTAATTATAATAATTTTTATGATTTTAGTATTCAAATTGATAATGCAAATATATATTCTCATTCAGTTAATTGTTTGATTGATAATATGAATAATATATTCAAACCTAAAATAGAAAATTCAAATTAAAAATGTTGTATGATTTGGGTTTTGTGAAATAAAACTCCATATGATCAACTCATCTATAAATACCTATATGCATTGTTATTTTCATTTTCATCATTTTCGTTCATTGTTATTTTTATTTTCTTTGTTTCTTCTAAAATAATTAATTTTTAATATTATTTTTAGTTTTTTAGTCAATTTTAAAGGAGGGATAAATATAAGTTAAGAAATACAAATCTATCAATCATTTTATTTTTATTTTCTCAAAGGTAAAGTTTTATCCTTTTCAATTTTATTTGAATTGTTTTGATCTATTTCATCTAATAGTTTAAATGTTCTTACCGAGATCTGAGTACTAAAATCTCTCAATATGCAATGTATTTGATCTTTGATGATGTTTGGTGTTTGAAGACGAGAAGGGACAAATACTTACAACGCTTAAATCGGTAAGAAAATTATAAAATGGAGGGTACATAGCTTCTGACATCTACTAAAAGTGTTTATATAGAAACGAACATTTATTATTCAATTGAGCAATTAGGATTGGTTTCTACTAAAAGTCAAGAGACCAATTTTCTACGATTCAGGGAGTTTCTTTTGACGAGCAGTTCTCAAATCCCGAATAAATCCTGTAAGGTACAATTACTATTAAACATTTATGTGTTGATACTAATTTTACAATTTCTTCATTTTCAATTATTGAAATTATACAAAAGACTTAATTTTTTTTTTTATAGAAAATACTATGAGTTCTGCTATATTATCAAACAAAGGCTAAGTTTTTATTCTATTACTCTTATATAAGTTTCATTTGTATATTTTTTTACTAGAGGGATTTATTTTTTAAATTTTCTCTAAATATCTATCATTTCATCATTTTTATTTAATTTCTTTTTTTTTCTTAACTTGTATTGGTCTTTTTTTTATTAAATCATGTCAAATGATAAATATTAAATAATTTTTATTTTTATTTTCTTTTAATTTGAAGAGAGACTCAAAGTAAGCTTTATAAGAAATATATGAGAAAGAATAGATAAGAGGAAAAAAAAAAGAAAAAAAAAATATATGATAGAAATTTAAACTTGCATACTTATAATTTTTGTCTTATAATTTGATGGATTGAATTTGTTTTAGGAAGATCGCGAATTCACTTTTACAATATTAAATGAATTAAACTTGAAGTCTACAACATAAAATTATTCATACTTTATTAAAATGGAACACAACAATGATACTGTTAAATGAAATATTTCTTCTATTATGAGATGATTATATTTTAAAATGGTGTTTAAGGACTAAAAATGATTAATTCTCCTAAAATTTTTAAAATCTATTCTTTTATTAATTGGGACTAGGAATTCTTATTATTTTATCTCTTAAAAAAGAAAATAGTTTATTTTTGTGATTATCAAACATAATATTTTAAAAAAAAGTACAAAGAGAAGAATAAAGTTAGAAAAATAAATTTTTTATATTTAAAAATAAAATAGAATAAAATATAAAATATATAAACGATAATTATTTCATAATAGAAAAAATAATTTAAGGATTTTAGAGTAGAAAATATTATTTAAAAATTAGTGTTAAAGTTTCTAATATACTAAATGTCATGTTTTTATATATTAGATACAATTCAATTTTTAATTTTTTTAATATGATCTCCTAGTCACACATTGGTATGATCTTAAGAAATAAATAAAGTATTATTATAACTACCACTAACATTCTATTCATATTTAGTGAAAAAAAATGATAATTCATAATAGTTAAACCACCTTCATTATTTTAAAGTATATATACATTATTATTGCTATTACTCATGTAATTTATGATTAACATTTTGCCTTTTGGATCAATTTTCCTTTCGGGAGGGGAAGTCATCTAGGCTTTCTCCATTTTTAGGTCATTGCATCAATTTGATGATCCAAATTTTACCATTTATTTTAAAAGATATTTTTAATTTAATTATAAATTTAATTTTTATATTTGTTATATATACTTTAAAAGTAAATGCGTAAATTAATCAGTACAGTTTCATTTCAATTTAATCCTTAGACTCAAGTATTGTTTAAATTATCAAAAAGTTTCTGACATTTATTAAATTGTTTATTTGGAAAGAAATTTTGGCAACTTAAGAATTGCTATAAAGTTTTTACGTTTTTTTATGCACACCATCTCCATTTTTCGTCAAAAGCAATTATGTTCAAATCAGATAGAATTAATAAAAATTTTCCACGTGATCATGGGTTAAATTAAAATAATTTTATACTATTTAATCTATTGTTTTTTATGGTTTAAAAATATAAAAATATATAAAAATTAAATTAAGAAAATACTCCATTCATCTTTAAATATAAACATTATTTTATAAGACTTGTTTCTATTTTTTCTTTGTATTAATTATATTTTGATTAAAATATTCTTAATTATTTTAATTTATTAATAATAAGTATTATGAATTATCTCTTTCTTTCTTTTTTTATGAGAATTGGAGAATTGAAAATTTTAACTTTTAAAATTAAAACCTGTCATTATTACTCTCTCCATACATTAATTATTTAAATAAAAAATAATTAAATAAAAAAAGTAATATAGTTAGTCTCAATAATTTAAAATATAATTTTAAAAAATATTATAATTACAAATAAATTTAAACCTATTAATCAAAATAATTAATTTTTTTTAATATGTGAGAATTAATTATAAACGTTTTATATTTAATAACGAAGAGAATATTTTTTAAATTAGGTGCCAAAATTTTGACTTTCATATTAACCTAATGGTCTAAAATGAGGTAAAAAAAAGTCATCAAATCTACAAATTAGATCATAATTTTAGATTTGTGAATTGACTCGTAGACTCCCGATTAATTGATTGGATTGGAGGATCCTTGCCATTTTTTAACTGACTTTTATATGAAACTTTGAGTCAGGTCCCTTGCCACCTCTTATTCTCTCTTGAAAACTTGTTTTGCTTTTTTTTTTTCTTCCTATTTTCTCCACAGTGAACTTGTTATGTCTAAAAAAAATTCATGTTAAAGAAAAGGTTGATCTTGCTATGAGGGATGTAGTATTGTCAAATCTGCTAAAGTGGTTAAACCAGCAGACTTGGACTATGGTGAATTCATGAAAGTTATATATGCTTATGGGAAAATTGTGTCCTATTATGCAGTTTGTATATACAAGAACAAATTCAGCTTTCATAAGTGCATAACCTTATGGCGGATGTTGAGTTTGTCAAAAGTCTGTTTCTTACAATAGTGTAGACAGAAATGAGTTGCTTAACAAAAATTAATTCTTCACATTGGTAGTTACCAACGTTTATTAAATGAACATTTTGGAAGAAGACATTTCTTATTATTCGTAAAGGATTTAACAATATTGTCCCTTAAAATTCCAAAAAAATAAGAAAAACAACGGAAATTGTTGCTATTTTTTTTTTTTTTATATTACTCCCTCCGTTATTTTTTATAAACAAACAATCAACTAATTTTTACTTTTAAATATAAATAATTTTTAATTACTTTTAATTCATATAATGTTATTTTTTTTAAAATATCATTCATTTAATTATTTTTATATTTTTAACAACTTTTTTTATTTTTTTTATTTGTGAATAAGTTTCTAAAAATTTCTTAAATAATAAAGATAATTTTTAAAGAATATTATGAAATTAATAAATTTTAATATAGTTAATTAATTTTTTTAGTTTGTGTAAAAATATATTTTTTTTTTATAAAAGACAACTCAGACAATCCGTAGTAAACTCTAATTCAAGCTAATGCTGTCACCCATAAGATGAGTGGAGGAGGTATATGTTTTAATGAGGATTTTAAGTTTGAAGGAGAAAATTTTTAAAACTTATCCTCTTATAAGATAATAGTTTAAAACTTTTAAGTATCGTCACTTGATAAAACCATAACACTTGGAATAGCTACATCTAAACTCTTTACACTTGAAGTAAAGTGCAACAACTTTAATAATGGAGAGAACTTGAACAGGCAAAGTAAAGCCAGAGAGAACTTGATAAATTATGTAAATATTTGAGTCCCATAAAAACTTAAAGCAACTGCCATATATAAGATAGATTAAATACATACAACAATGTATGATCTGGCTAGCAGAATTTTAAATTTAATGGCTATTCAAGGTTCAAAACACAAATTGACAAATTCAAACCTCGAAGTACACATAACATATCATTTGAAGACATACTTGACGATACCAGGAATATGGATATTCATGAAGTAGTCCTCCCATTCAATCATTTTAGGGTCAAAGTAAAACAAATGTTCCATCTCTAGCCCTCCTTGCCTTGCTGCTATTTGTAACTCTTCAGTGTTCATATTGTCAAATCTGTCCATAAAAGAAGCTTGTCTTAACATATTAATTAATATTAAAATCTTACTTTTGTTGCAAATTAATTAACTTACACGCCATTGTAGAACACGTAGGGCCTGTAAAGGTCAACCAACCTCATCACTATATTGATCTTCCTTCTCAAGTCAAGATACATTCCCTGGAAATATTGGCAAAAAGCAGCATTGGCTAGCTCTAGTCCCTATTAAAATGAAAACTAAGTTAGTGCATTCTACATATAATTCTTAAGAAAAAAGTTGATCATGGATGTCATATTAAAAACACAATTGCATGAATAGAGGAATTTGGAGTAGAAATTGAGGATTACATATAAACAACCTTTAATGGAAGCATATAACGAATGAACATGTATCTTTGGAAGCTAGCCATGTTGTCCAATACTTCAAGTTTCTCAACCTTGACGGGCATTCCTTTCTTGTTTACCCATGGTTTTGCCTTGAAATATCTACGGACATAGTCTTTGAGATTGTAATATCTAATTGGATTTGCAACAGAGGAAGCCACATGATATATTTTATTTTCACAAAGCTGATTTGCGTGAGCCACCATAGCCGTTATTATTGCATTCACCACCATGTCTGCTGGTATCTGCTTCAAACTCAGCTTAAATTAGTATATCCATTTTGATGAGTCAATAATGTACTGTAGCGTGTATTTTATATATATAAAAAAATTTGGGTTACAAGTTAACAATTTATAGCATATATATTCTTCATTTAATAACTCACCACATCAAAAATTGCCTTCATGTCTGCTAGGAAGCATGCTAATTTTCCTTTGCCATAAGCAACAATTATACTATCTATGGTTCTGCAAAATGTCCAAAGAAAAATCTAGGTTATGTGCTTATACTCCCATTATCTTGGAAACTAAAGAAAATTAATCAAAGGGACATAAAACAACAGATAAATAAAAATGCATGCTTAACTAGTTAGTGTAATACTACTTAATGCATTGCATGCACATGAACAAAGTGAATGTTGCATAAAATTTGATAATTTACCTTACTCCTTCGACCCACCCAGGGAAAGGTTCTCTGAAAGTGCTGGTAACCATTGTAGGACGTACAATAACAACGGACATGTTTTCCTTTACAGTTTCCACAAACATTTCTCCCATTGCCTTTGTAAAGACATATGTGTTAGGCCATCCATATAAAGTTGCTCTGAATTTTAAATTAAAGATACAACCAAACACAGTTAGTTTGGTGTTTGTTAGTATGCAATCCACGATGTTAAACAAAATTTTGACAAAATTGAAACTTAAGAAACTAATTTAAAATGGTCAAATTGTATATAGAAGGAAGTGACCTCATATTGGAAGAGTAGATTCTAACCTTTTCATACCCAAGTCTTTCATGGCCATTTTAATATCATCCTCTGTGGCTCCCTCTTCATGAAGTTGGTCCAACTTCTCCTCCACCACTTTCTTCTCCACATCAATGTCTAATCCAGGCACTCCATTTAGTGACACACCCAATTGGCATGGATCCTCTAGTATGATTCCTCCTCTTTCCCCACATATATATGCTGAAGCCATTAGTTGTATTGATTAATCTTAACCAAGTTTGGGAAAGTCTAATGAAGATATGTTGAATGTTAAGTACACATTTTGGATTTTCTTAGTTAGATAGAGATTCTGATTAAAAAAAAATTAATCACACTACAAGTGCTTTAAAAAAAATTACACTATACAAAAGAGAGCTTAAAGCCATATCTTTCTCTTACTAATTCTTTCCCCCAACCTAATTACAGTACTAGGACATTAGGGTTCCAAATTAACATTTTGCCGATGGTTTAGCTCAATTATGAACAATATTTAGGCAATATATCAGATTCAATGGATTAGCTCTATTATGAGCTCGATTATGATGGTTCAGATTAGTGATGCTAATCCCTTGAATCTGACATCGTTTCGTCTTGATTTGGAACAACTATTTCATCAAAATGGAGGAAGGACGAAGAGTTTACTTTTGAATGAAATTCATATAAAATTTTCCCTGTTTCTCTGGACAGATTAAACTGTAATTCTTAGAGTACTTCTTGAACTCAAATTAATTATATTGATATATTTATTTTTCTCTTAAAAAAATGACTCATTTCAAATGAATATATATATAGTATCAGAACAACGAACTAATGAAGATCACCTAAACCCCTAATGTGCCGGAGTTATTAAAATTTGACTACATGTTACGAAAAATTAACTAAAATCATAGATATACGATAATGCAGATCATATAATAGTTTCTTCCAAATAAGATCTTGCATTTGTTATTCACATGTAAGTAATGGTATCAGGTGTGGTTCTGGGATATTAAAACGACAGAGATTTAAACATATTTTTAATTCTTGAAACTATGATGTGTTTTTATTTAGTTTTATAAAAAATATATATTAGATTTTAGTTTTTATATTTAATAAAAATTATATAAATTTAATTATTCATAAGAAATTGAAATTATTTTTTTGTAAGTGTTTTAGACTAAAAAAACTTAATATAAAAACAAAAGGTTATAAAAAAAACATGTGAAATATGTTTAAGCCAAAAAAACATGTCTGGCAGCTCTTGTGGCATTTCATAATGGACGTTTTTGGTTGCAGCGTAGTGAAATAGAATTGAAAAATGAAATATGAGTTTTTGTATATAAGGTTTGTTCGTGGTTTTGATTTTCTTCGAAGGTTCAGAGACTTAACTTGCTATTTTCCAGATTAATATATTTCAACAACTTGCTATTTATGAGGTGAAAAAAAAATCCCTTATACTTCTATTAATTGATATTTTCTTTATAACAAGATGTGGCTATATTTATGTTATTAAAATAATTTAATTAGTGAATAAGTATATATATAAATCTTGACACAGCGTATAACTTTTAATACTGACAATTGACAAGCGATTTTGATGAGAGAATAGATGTGCAATTTTAATACAACAAACCTGTTGATACGTGGATAAACACCTTTAGTTTAATACAACTTTTGGCGAAGTTCAAAACATGCTTAACTCCTAATGCATTTAATCCCAGGGCAACATCGTATCTGCATGTATTAATGAGTGATGCATAATATCTGCATGTAATAATGAGCGATGTATATATATATATACGTAGAGATCTTCCAATATATATATTTTTTAAAATTTGAGTAAAAGTTAGAAACTATAAATAAAAAATATTTTAATTTGAGATATATGCAGCTGATATTTAATATGAAAAAATATATTTTTATAAAAAAATTAAAAGTAATTAGAGCTCATAATTGAAGTGACAATAACATAAAAAGAACTTAAACCAAACATATACCTTTGATCAAAGTTAGTTGTGGCAGCTAAATTGACTATACAATGAATTTGATTGGAAATTTCATCCCGTAGAATGGGGTCATTGAAATTCAAGTCCTCTTGAGAAATGTCCCCAGGCACAAGAGTCAGCTTTTCCGAAACAAATGCATTGAACTTTGCACCAAGATTTTCCTTCAGCAATCTAAACAAGTCCTTTGCTATAATCTACACATGAAAAATTAATTAATAAGGTGCAGCATGTATCAGCTACAAACTGAGTTAATTAATAAGGTGCAGCATGTATCAGCTGCAAACTGAGTTAATTAATAAGGTGCAGCATGTATCAGTTGCAAACTGAGTTAATTAATAAGGTGCAGCATGTATCAGCTGCAAACTGAGTTAATTAATAAGGTGCAGCATGTATCAGTTGCAAACTGAGTTAATTAATAAGGTGCAGCATGTATCAGCTGCAAACTGAGTTAATTAACGTAGTGAGAAGTTTGTGTTATGGGTGTGAAAATGATATTAGGAGTTTTTACGTATTCTCAACATGTCGGCTTCGCAGGAGACAGGCCGAGGCCCACCGGAATTGTGTTTGAACCTACCATACTCCTTAGGCAGAAACCCCTATATATTATTTTAATTAACATATCTTAAATATTTTTTTTATCTTTCTATAATAAGGGATTATTTATTTATTTTTTTAAAAATTATTTTATTCTCTCAAAATTTTAATTATTTTATTTTATTTATTATTATCAATTAATAGTATTAATCGATAAGATATCAATAATATTGATAATTTATTTATTTATTCCACCGTCCAAAGACAAAGCCAAGGAGTGGCCGGGTATGCCATGTTACCCCAAATTTTGTTACTTCTTTTAAAACTTATATATAAAAATATATTATGGCATCTTTGGAAAAAAGAATTTTTTTTTGGAAGATTTGATCACGGTTCCCGTTGAAACTGAATGTTGTGTTCATTATTATCGTCATTAAAATATTTAACAAAATAATAAATAATTTTTTCATAAATTATATTTTTAAGTTTGTCATCAACTAGTTTGAGATTATAAGTTATTTTGAATAAGAGTATTTTAAAACATAAATTATAAAAAAATTAAATATGATTACTTTATTAAACTCTTTAATGACTTACAAGTTAATTGATTATCAACATTAATATTATATTATCATTTAATGTTTTTATTTGATAGTAAAAATTAAAAAAAAAAAATTAAAGATCTAAAATTAAAAACTCTTTATTTTATAAAAATAAAAAAATTATTTCAACTATATTATACAATTTTTATATTACTTTTATTTAAAATTATGAGAAAATGATAGATAAACAAATAGTATAAAAATATTTTATATGATGATCTAATAAAAAAAATTATTATATATAATAATTTTATTAACTTTTACAACGACTATTTTAAAAGTTGTCTCTAACATAATTTTTTTAAAAATTATGATATATAGACAAACAATATAAAAAGATTTGATACTATAAACTACAAAAAAATATCATATATGATAATTTTATTAAATAATTTATTAACATATTTTTACTTATTTTTAAAAAAAATATATTAATAAATTATAATTATAATTAAT
>JAMLFT010012288.1:0-10510 GCA_026544285.1 Pachyrhizus erosus | reverse complement strand
CTAAATAAAGTTCCTAACTACTTTATTTACATTGAAACAAGAATATTTTCATTAATTTGAAAAATGGGATGTTACACCAAATAGCCAACCTTAGCACAGTATGAAAACTTTTTGTGATAACCCACGTGAGCTAAAAATTGATTCATCGCAACTTAACCTTCCATTGACATATATTCTTCCTATCTTTGCAGTGTGCTTAGGAAAGGAAAACATAGGTGCAATTTAAATTCATGAAAGGGGAATGGTTGGTGTTGGTTATAGTTTGATTATAATTGTGATGAAGAGGGTTAGGTAATTTACTCTCTAGAAAATTATATAATTCTTTATTTCTATTTAAGAAAAAAAGGCACAAATAAATAAGAAAGGTGAATTACAGAAAAAAAAGGAAAAAGGTGATAACAGGCAACACAAATGAAGTTTTGTTTTAGTTGTAGATATGTTCTCCTTTTGTTGAGTGTGCAATTTGTTATCTGAAAAACCTATATTTTTAAGAACCTAACCTCATTACAACCCTTGTGAAGACCTTAAGATTCATGTTTATTGTGTGTTTGTGATCTGATGGAAAATGAAAGACAACCTTGATTTGTTCAAAAATCAGTGGAAAATGAGAGAAACACCCACATGTGAGAAATTAAGAGAGAAATTATTTAGTTAAATTCTTAGTTCATTGTTCCAGGGTTTAGATGGGAAGTTGATTACATTTGTATCCTACTTTTATCGGATTTGGAGACACCATAACTTTCTATTTTGATATGTTGTTCTGTGCATGAAAGTTATTTTGATGATTGAACCATAGGTCTGAATTACAAATAACCATCATTTTGTAATAGGGACAAACTTTGGTTTCGAGATTCAATTACTTTGCTTGAGGACAAGCAAGATTCTAGGTTGGGGGAAGTTGATAAGTGTCAATATTCAGTGCATTTACATGAGAAAATTGGTGCCTTTTGTTCTTAATTGTTGTTGAATTTAGTAATTATCCCCTAATTGGAGAATTATTAAATCCAAACATATGTTTTGAGCCTGGAAGCCAATAGAGATGTTTAATCTTAATGTTGTATGAATTTCAGGTAACTAAGGAGCAAGTAAAGAAAGAATTGAAGATGCATGGATAGAAGCGCAAGAAGATAGACAAAAAGGAAACTTTGATGCTGAAAAGCTCAAGCCAAAGCTCGCCCAAGCAAAACTAGTTCTCGCTTAAGCGAGAATTGTCTAGAGACAGAAAAAGCTGTAGTGGTTAGCTCGCTCAAGCTAGAATATCTCTCTTAAGCGAGAATGATCCTAAGAGTGGTTATTTTTCAGCAAGAGTCTCGCTTAAGCTAGGCATGACTCGCTTGAGCGAGACAACCTTGTTTCAAAGTTAAGTACATGGTTTGCTTGAGCAAAGTTTTAAAAGAGAAGAGATAGAGGGAAAAAAGAGGAGGAAAAAAAGAAAAAAACCTAAGAGGAAACTTAGAGCATCTCTTCTTGTCAAGTCTACCTTGTAGCAATGAAGGCTACCATGAGTAGCTAACTTCTTTCTTTTGGAATTGAATGTAATCTACTCGAACTCAAATGTATTTTGGTGATAGTTATATATAAATCTCTATTTCTACTTATTCTTGGTGTTTTCGTTTTACAGTTACTGTTGGATTCTATCTAATCAATAGACTCTTGATTTTGATTTTTAGATTTAACTAAAAGTATTTTTAAGAATCAGATCTAAACAAAAATACATGATATTTTGTAATGCTAGGAATAGATTTCAACATATCAATTGCCTCAACATCTGAACTTAAAGTTGATTAATTTGCTAGACAATTAAGGGATTAGTGTTTAGGAAATTTTCTTAAGAATTTCATGCTTGAAGAATTAGTGTGAATGATTTAAGATGTGGTATCAAGAACTAGTACTGTAAGTATTATATGTTGTTATCAACGCAAAATAGAGAAGAGTGAGATAGAGTATATTCCATCCCAATCCCTATAACTGAAATTTCAAACCAAGTTCCTGTATTATCATATGCTTTTGGGTGCAAATTTATTTTTGATAACATCAATCTAGTATGAACAAAATTATCATTCATTTTATATACCAAGTGAGTGTTGCAACAGAAAATTTTAATTGAAATTGTTCCTCATGGCTACGACATTCATACTTTGAAAAGTACTATACTACAGTTGATTCAGTGCACTTGCTGAAGGAAAAGAATCAACAAAGAGAGAGAAATTTATTTTTGATAAGTGTCTTCCACAGCCTACACATTATACTCTTAGGCCCTTCTTTTTGATACCTTAAAAAGTATGTAATAACATTTTTGTATCACTGTGTAGAATGATCAATTTTTTTTTTGTGGTTTTAAATCAATCATATGAGAATTTATGTTAAAAAATATGCAATAACATTTTTTGTGATTTAGGAAAACCTTTTACATTAATTAAAGTTTGAACTAATGTTAGAAAGAAAACTTTTACACTGATTCTTTTTGTTTTTACATTGATTCTTATTAGAATTGATGTAAAAATATTAATAAGAATGAAATTAATTAATTTTAAAGCCTGTTGGGGCAACTAGAAGATAGGGATAAAGCAAGGCTTGCTACAATGCATAAGTGTAAAAGATAATATTGTGATGCAGAAATGGAGATTGCCTTTATAATGGTCATGAAAAAAAAACTCTTGGCCATAGTGAATCATAGTGAGGAAGACACCAAAGGAAATAAGATGTAAGAGGAAGAGGTTCTATTTCTTGACCCTTTTGTTTTTGTTTTTGTAACTAGGTTTAGCAACACCTCTTTTTTATGTAATTCAGGTCGAAAGCACCATTTATTAATGAAAGATTTTCTTCAATTTTTCTTCACTTATGTTGTTGTCTAATTTCATCTAAATTTGAAAGGAATATCCTCAATTGAGAACAATTTCTCATAGGGGTCTTACTTGGTTTTTATTTTGAAATTAAAAGAGTTTGAAGCTTCCTTGACCAAGAGTAATTTCTTGGGAAATTTTTCCTTAACTTACTTTTAAAAGGAGCTTCCTTGGTTGATAGCAATTTCTTAGGATGGGTTTTCCTTAGTTTTTATTTTGAAAGCTTCCTCGACCAACAATAGTTACTTAAGAAAGGATCTTCCTTGTAGAGAGTGGTTACTACGTAGAGATCATACTTGAAAGCTTCTTAAATCATGAGTTGTTGCTTTGGAGGGCTCTTCCTTTTTAAGAATGGTCACTCACTAAAGATCATATTTTAAAGCTTCCTTAACTAAGAACATTACTCAAGAGGGCACTTGCAAGAGTGGTTACTCAATAAGGATCATATTTGAAAGCTTCATTGACTGAGAGTAGTTATTCAATACTGCTCTTTCAGGAGTGGTTACTCAAGTATCTTATCCAACTTTGAAATCTTCAAAATAGGTGTATTTGAACTTTGTTATAGAGTAGAAAACATGTGTCATGTTAGAACCATCTTGCCCAAAATCCTTCATTTTTTCTCTTTTGGGACAAAAAACTAGGATAGGAAAAAAATGTACATAACTTTTTAGAAGAATTTAATTGTAATAGTACTTTAAATAAGGTAGTATTTTAGGTCCTCATCATGGCTTTTCTTGATAGGTGCTAGTTGTAGGCACCAGTATTAAGACCTTAAACGATTCAGAATGGGCCTAGGTAGTTGGTTGCAAGTTTTCCTTTGGTGAAATCTTATATGGTGTCCCTTTGCATTGTCCACGCTAGATTGGAAACTTGGAAGTCTCTTAATTTTAGCCTTGAGTTGTTCCTTCTCAAAGATCTCTATTGGCATGCTTCTTCTACAAAATCAAGATCAATCCATAATGAGACCTCATTGGTTTACTTATTATAGATTTTTTGGTAAAGGTAAGGTTTTCCAATTTCTACTAGAATCATGGTTTCAATTCGATACGCAAGCCTAAAGGGTGTTTCTTTAATGATCAATTAGAGGGGTGCAATGATATGCCCAACAAACCATTTGATAACTTGTTGGGCAAAGATCCTTTATCCATTGATGATCCATTTTCCAACTCTACTCATATCATCTTATTTGTTGCTTTGAATTGCCCATTTGTTTGTGAATGCTCAACTAAGGTCACCTAATGTTAGATTATTAGTTTGCTAAATAACTCATTCAATTTTTTATTAGTAAATTTGTTATTATTAATGACAATTGTGTGGGGGATGCCAAGCTTTCACACTATATGTATCCACACAAATTTTGGCATATTTTGTGTCATGATCTACACTAATGGTTTCACTTCAATCCATTTGATGAAGTATTTCATCAAAACTAGGACGAAATTGCATTGGCCTTTGGTAAAGAAAAGGAATTGAGGTTATCTATTCCGCACATGACGAAGGGCCAAGGAGATGTTATATTATGTAAGTCTTTTAGCACTAAATGTATAAGGTTACCAATTTTTTAGCATTTTAGGAAATTTTCACATTTTTAGTACAATAACTTTGGAAGGTAGGCCAATAATAATTAGCCTTCAATACTTTACTACTATGGATCTTCCACCCAAGTGCATCTAACAAACTCCTTTGTGAATTTATACTAAGATGTATTTAGCTAGGTCTTTTATGAGGCACTTTAGTAGAGGGACTAAGAAACCTTATTGATACAACTTTGTTTCCATAATTACATATTTTACAATTTGTGTTCTCAAATTTTTGGCTTTTATGGGGTTTTCTAATAAGGTGTTGGTGCTCAAGTAAGCTAATATCATTATCATTCATTCTTTGTCTTTAACCACTATTTCCATGCATTAGCCAAGACTGAAACTTGGGTTTCATATAGTCTATTGTATCACAATCCTATATATATAGGTCAAGGATCTTAATACTAGCCAACTTTGATAGGAGGTTGACCTAGTACTTCCATATCTAAGAATATGTTTTATCTAGACATCAAAGACTTGTGTAAATACTTAAGGAATTGTAGGTTATTTTTTATAGGGTCCCATCAATTTCCTAATTGCTAGTGATTGATAACTTTTACATATGACCTTTGTTGTACCTATTTCTTAGGCTAGGTTAAGCCCTATGATTAGGGTTTTATACTCAACTTGATTATTGGAGGCTTGAATGATAAGCTTGAGGGACATTTTGAGAACTAGTCCCTTAAAATCTTTAAGAATAATTTTGGCTTCATTTCCTTTACAATCGAAAAAGTCATCCACATGTAACATCCACCATGGGACTTTTGATTCCAATAAGGGGTAAATCTTATTGATGAAGTAAGCTAAACATTAAGATTTGGTAGGCATTCTTCGTTTGTAGCTTATGCTAAAGTCAAATAGTTTGATTAACCATACTATCATCCTTTTAGCCAACACTAGCTTCCACAACATTTTGGCTATCATGTAATCAATTTTCATTATTGTCATATGGCTTTAGAAGTATGGTTGTAGTCTCCTTATCACTATGACCAAAGCTAAAGTCAATATTTCAATTAATTGATACTACAACACAACATCCTTGAGCACATGGATGATGTAGTAAATAAGGGCTTGACCTTTCTTAATATCCTACACTATTATGATAATGATGTCTTTTTCAAACACAAATAAGTACCAAATATGGTCATGAGTTTCTCAAGTTTTGTTAGAATCAAAGGAGTTGTTTAGAAGTGCTTGATTTCTTGGAAAACACACTGAAACTCGTCTTTCCATGCAAATTCATTCATCTTTTTGGGGAGTTGGAAGATTAACTTCTTCTCAGCCAATATTAGGAGAAACCTAGGTAAATAGGCCAATTAGGATGCCAATTTTTGCATTTCCTTTAAGTTATTTGGGCTCCTCATATCAATCATGACTTAGCACTTGTCCAAATTGGCCTTGATTTCTTAGTAAGTCACTTTGAAGCCTAAAAATATTCTAGCCTCAACACCAAAGATACACTTCTCAACTGCATGTTGTACCTTATTACATTTTGTGAATATTTATTTATTGGTTCAAATATTCATTTTGTCTTTAATTTTTTTGTTTACTCTTTGCAAATTATGTTGGGTTTGTTTCAAAAAGGTGCTAAATTACAAGGACTAAAAAGGTATTTATGGCTTAATTATTCAATTTGATTTTAAGACAAAATGAATTTGTGTAGTTTCATTAAACTTCAAGGGTGGTTATTATAATTTACTCTAAATTCTATGGTAAACAATAATTATTATTAATATAGTTATATAAACCATGCTACAAACGAAGTATAAAAAGTTTGATTTTATAAGTAATTCAAATTTTTTTATACACAATAAGAATATAAAATCACATTAACTTTCAATAAAAATTAATATAAAAATATATTAATATTAAAATTATAAATATAAATATTCACATCATATTATAGTGAAACCTTTATTTATAAACATATTAATGCGTAAATATTTTTTTGGTCCCCAATCAATATCTAATTTTTTTTGGTTATTAATAAAATTTTGTCAAAAGAAAAAGAACATATTTGTCCTTTATTGTTTTCACTTTTTTGTTTTTAGAGCTTGTAGCAATATAACTATTATTCTGAACATTCCTACTTTAGTCTTTGCTTGTTGATAGACTTTGAGCTCAATAATCCTTTTGATATGAAAGTGTGTTTATCTATGTTATGTTTATTATTTTTCATTAAATTATCATTCAAATTCAAACATGAGAACAACAATAAAAATAGACACTTGTGTGAACTAAAATAGTAAATATCATAGGCATACAAACATGTCTAAGAAAAGATAAGATAAAATTAGGAAATAGTATGATGTTATTTATTTATTCAGAGACATGTTTTGGACATATAAAATTCTCTAAAAAATTTAATAAAAGGACTACTAGATGTGTCCAACATTTTTAGCATTTTGGACGAATATTTTCTTGACTTATTTTAATATGTTTGAGTTAAAGATATATAATTTTTTTTCACTATTTTGGGTGTATTCATATTAATACATATTATCAAGAACATTAGTAATTCAAATTATAATATTATTTGAAATAATCAAAACCATATATTTTAGGAGCTTGACATTTATCCATGTCTTTGGAATTAACAATCTCCCCTTTTTTTATGATGACAAAGAATATTGTAATTTGATGAAAAAGAGAAATGCAAGAATAATGCATGATATTAAACTCCCTCTAAGTCTAATATATATATATATATATATATATATATGCAAAATAGTTAGAACAACAAGGTAGAAAAGAGTGTTAGAGTAAAGAAACAAACATATAAACAAAGTAAAAAGAAGGATAACAAACAATTCCTCATTTTGATTAACTAATTTGATTTTTACAAGGTAATACCCCCCCCCCTCCCCCCCTTGAGTCCAATACTAGTATAGTTTCTTCTTCTTTCCTTTTTGTCATAATAAAAAAGAATCCGGTTTGAAGAGAGGGTACACCATCATAGTCATTAGGCAAGAGATTGATCAAATTTTGGAGACTATTGTTATAGTAGTAGTAGTTGTTGAACCTAAGGCACAAGTTGTTGAAGAAGAACAATAATAGGTGTTAAAGACATTTTGATATTTGAATCAAATGTAGAGTCAATAATATTGACTTGGTCATTAAACATATCGACAAATTTGCATATTGACATTCCATATGAGCTTGAATCTTATTGTCAATAATATTTTCAACTTGAGCAATCGACAATGAAGAAGGTATTGAAGCAGTAGGAATAGACATATGCGAAGGAACAACCACAACAATTTTACTTGTAGAAGGAGAAGGTGGTGTCCTTGAGGTTGTTTAGAAGGCTTGTGTACATTAAATAACTCTAGAGAGAAAACAAAGGATGCAGGTGGTGGTGGAAAATATTTATCAATGGCTACAAACTCCTTGTTGGCCTAAGTACACAAAAGGGCCTTTATTACAAGATGTTCTTACTTTGGAGTCAAGGGTACAAAATGTTGGATGACTCTTGAATGAGTTTTTTAGATTGGTGGCTTTATTACATTTGGGTACAAATTCTTCTAAAAACATTATACATAGCCTTCATTTGTTATGGCTCCTTCAAGCAAGGTTGCATATGCTTCAAAGGGCTTGAATTCATAACCATTATACTTTTCCCACTCAAGAATAAGGGGTTCATCAACCTATATGTAGGAAGGTCCATTAATTGACATCTTAAGCCTTCTACATGTAAAGTAAATTGGGAATTTTTTATTGACAAAGAGAATAGGCCACTTATTCTTTATGTCCTTCCATCTCTAAGCTTTTCCATTGAAAATTGAAGCTAGAGAGAAGTTGATGCTTGTTGCAAGTTTATTGTTTACGAAGGTGATGGGATTCACAGTTAATAGGTCTTACTTAGATGGTTCCTTAGAAACCTTACAAATGGTTACATCATAGGGTTCAAGACTCAATGTGGGTAAAGGTTGAAAGCTAGGTTGGCCTAGTATTAGAAGGTTGGGTACAAGAGTACTATTTTGGGTGTGAATACGAGTTAGGGTCATAAAAAAAATTGACATCCAATGAGAATAACTTTGTTATTCTTGTCAATCATAGCATTCCTATCTTCATTTTCCACTAAGGTTCCAATAGGTATTATGGTGAAATGAGGATGAAAGAAATTTTTTTGTTAAACTCCAACAAAAATGGATGTTGTTCGTGCTTCTGGTTTAGGAGGTGTTTGGTTTTCTATTTGAGGAGTAGGTTGAGGTGTTTGGGTTTGTGGTTAGGAAGAGTTTGAATTTGTGTTTAAGGTGAAGATGTGTTTGGGAAAATGGATGGCTTGGTCCTTTTAAGGTGAGCTTGGATCTTTGTTTTGTGGTTGATCTAATGGGTACCTACACAGGTTGAATCAGATCACCAATTGTTACCTTGGAAAATTAAGAATTATAAGTTGTGTGATTGATACGTCCAACCTTCATAGCTTGTCCAATTGGCATCTAATATTCATATGTTGCCTTTGAGTTTGAGTCCTATTACAAGATCATCTTCCTCTTCACTAGCATCAATATTTCGGTTGGTAAAATCATTTTGACACTCTTGGACACCTTTGTGTCTTCAATAGGATTGGACACAAGTCTTTTGGTTGTTTGGGATGACCTGATCCTTGGGTGAGTTGTCTTCACTGCTTCAACCTTCTCTAACTTATGTAAGTCAAAGGAGTAAAAATCTCTTCCTCTACTACTCGTGGTTTTGGAAGAGTTTCCTCTTGTTTTACCTATTGTTGTTTCTATTATTATTGTCACTCTTGAACATAATCTTTAGAGATGTTCTTTAAATTCAAGCATAGAGTCATACGTCCAAGGTTCAATTTTCCAAAACATCAATTGTCTAACCTCCATGACTTTGTTGAGGTAGACTTGTTGTTCTATTATCAGGAAGAGAGTAGGATAAATTACAGACACCATGATCCTATTCAACAAGGAAACATAAGTAATGTTCTTACTATCACTTCTTCCCTTTATGTTCTTGTCGAGGGTCATCTATATGGTGTGGGGAAGGTTGAATGGAAACCCTTTACAAAGTGAAATAACATGAATCTATGGATAGGGGTTAGAGAGTCTTTGGAGTCAACCTTGTAAAGGATGACTTTGTTCCATATCTATTGAAAAATCTTCCTTTCTTGACTAAGGTTAGCATAGTTTAGCCTTCCTTGAATTTTTCTCTCATAAGCACCTTTATAACAACATTAGTCTCTTTATAAGGAACTTCTTACCCTTGTTGATAACTAATTCGAACCTTTACACAATCAATGGTAGAGACTATGGTTAATGGATCAATGATGATCTTCTTCCCTAAGAATTTTCCACAAATTTTTCCTATTGTAGAGAAATTTGCAGTTTTTCAAAAAGCCTTAATTAGCTTAAGAGTAATAATCTCCTTCATGTTGAACTAGCTGAGAATCCCATAGCTCTTCAAATGTTCCTTTTTACGTAACCCTATCTTATCCAAAAAGTCAATATTGAAAGCCTATTCAACATTGATGGTAGTGTTGTCCATGTTTATAGGGCTTATGAGACTGACAAGAGTTTCTTCAAAGTTTTGTTGAGTGATCATTATTGTGGTTTTAGAAGGTTTTGAAGACGAAGAGAGTTTTTAAGTTTAAAAGATACATGTTGAGGCTTTAAGGAGTATATATATATATGTTTATGTTGAGAAACAAAAACATTTTTTACTTGAATTTGAAAAGAAGAGAGAGAAAAGACTATATGTGCGCAATAAATGTGTAACGACTAAATTTCTCATATTTATTTTATAGAACTATTTAAAATTTGTTCTGAAATAACAAAAACATATTTAACTATTACACACCAAATTTAAACTTTTGTTCTTACATCATCACCCAGAAGCATAACATAGAGTATTACATACTACATTAAGACTATTACAAAAACTACATATATTCTAAGGACTATCTGCGGGATCCTCTGATGGGTCTTCCTCCATAGAACTTTCCCCATCAGGAGTGGGTCTGGCACTTCTAAATTAGGCGTGTCTGGTGGGAGAATTACGGGGTCGCCTCCTTCTCGGTCGAGCGGGAAAACCCGGCGGAGGGGATACGGAAACCCTTGGAGGTTCCACCTG
>JAMLFT010012287.1:0-10510 GCA_026544285.1 Pachyrhizus erosus | reverse complement strand
AAAGAATAGAAAGAAAAAAATATAAAAGGATTTATAGAGATTTTAGAAAAAAAATAGAAATTAAAATAATAACTCTAAAAATATAAAATGAAAATAAAATAAAGAAAGAAAATTAGAAAACATGATTGGGATTTGAACCCAAGACCAGGGGAAAGAAGGAGACAGGCTAAAACCAATTGGGCTGGAAGCCCATTCGTGATAGATAAACAAGGATAAATGTATACTAAGGGTTGCGTTTTGAGAAAATTAGGAAAAATGAAATCAAAAAGCGCCTCAAGGAGGACTCAAAGGAAAAGACTTGACACTTTGGGCTCAATGTCTTAACCTTTAAGGCAGATTACCTTCGGTGACATTTTATCTTTTTCAATTATATTAGATATATATCAAAACGAGTGAACCACCATGGGAGAGGTGACACACCTCCTTCTTCCTTGAGCCTCATTTCTTTAAACCTACGAACCTCCCCTCAATAGCTTATGTCCTGTCCCTACACTAGTAGTCATTGTCCATACTAGACGAATAAAATAAACACGAAAAGGGATGGAAGAACTCTATATAAGGAGAGCAAATTGTGGGAGAAGAACGAAAGAAAAATAAAAATTTGAATCAACAACTTCTTCCCATTTTGCAGCCATTCTCCTTATTCGTTGCAAAGGCTAATTCGAAATTTATCTTGCCTCCTTTTCCACCAGAAATCAAAGGGAACAGAGGACTAAATTACCAATTTGTTGTGTTGCTAGAAGCCGTCGAAAACTTTGTTGAAAAAATCAAATAGAGGTAGGAGGATCCTCTGATTCTAGATTTTCCTTCTGCGAATCTTTTCCTGGTATTATTAAGCTCCTGATAATCTCTTGAATTAAGTGAATTCGTGACCAAACGTTGAATTCAAAATTCAACTTCCTCCCCTGTCATCCATGGACGATAACTTATTGTCTTAAGCCAATTTTGATTTTAACACAAATTTGAATTTTTGTTTGGTGACAGAAACTATTAAACTATGGGAGGAAATTAATTTGTTGCTTTAAATCATAGTAAATCCTTACAAAACCTGGATACATGTCAATTGAGGAATTCGAATTCTGTTTGAATAATTCCATGGGCAAATAAGAATCAATTAGGCATAAATGAAAAGGTAGGAAATAGAGGAAGAGGGAGGAAGATAGGAGAAGTAAGAAATGGAGGAAGAAGCCATCCAAAGAAAGGGATAAAGGGTTTGGAAGAAAGAAGAAGAGGAAAAGGTGAAAAAGAGAGAGAAAGAGGGAGAGAGAGAGAGAGAAAGAGAGAAAGAGAATGAAAGAGAGAGAGAAATAGAAAGAGAAAAGGAAGAGGAAGAAGAGAGAGAAAGAGAGAGAGGAAGAAGAAAGGGATAAAGAGAAAGAGAGGAAGAAAGAAAGAAAGAGAGAGAAAGAGAAAGAAGAGAGAAAAAATGGGGAGAAAAAGAGGAGAGAGAAAGTAAGAAGGAGGAAGAAATAGGAGAGAGAAGGTAGAGAAATCCTTATGACTTAAATAACTGTCTCAAGTAGATAAAACTTGAGTAAATAATCCTATGATAGAAGATGAGATAAAAAATTGTGACAGTTTGAGAAATTTACTCAAACAAAGGTTGAATGTAACTTAAGTGACAATTGATTGATTTATGTGAATTAAAGTTATCACATAATGTTACCTTTGAGTTCAAAAATAACTACCAAAAAGGAATCGATGAATGGAGGTGGGAAGAGAAGGATGAATTAAAAACCTAACGAGTGAGAATTTAAGAATGGAGATTACATGGGTTGACCAGATATGGTACTTAAGGAATGTACGCAGGCTCTAGTGAGTCCTTCGTGGTAGATAAGGTGTCAAGTTATGAACTGCTCAAAGAAAAGAGGGTTTCACGGAACCGACTTAGCATCCTCGACAAAGTATAACATTACCAAGATTCTATTGAGAGTATCCTGGACTAAGTACCAGGCAGGATATGTATTCTCGATCGTTGACCCAAAATCCAAAATTGGACTTTCATTTACACACTTGTGTAAGTCCTCCTAAAGATAGGAGTATTGGAGGCAATGAAGGGCCCTAACGATTAGAAATCCTAATTAGGAACGTTACAGTAAGATGAAAGTATGTGATAGTTAGAAATGATATATTGTGTGTGTTTAAGGATAAATGACTTACTCCTACACCCCTCTACCTTTCAGGTACTAATGGCAAAAGAATTTCACCCTCTATTTCACCTGACGGTCATATTATTAGGAGGAAGATGAATCCATGACCCATTATTTGAGGATGACACCTTCACTAGATATGTGAGATTTGCCTTTAGGTCTCTTAGTGTCATATCTCCTTGAAAATTTTCTCACATAGACATACTTGTCATCTTGACGTAGACATTGTTGCCCAGATATACTAGAGTTCCATTTGATACTACAGTAGTTCTCAAACATTCTTATCCCCCTTCACATCCAAATCCTTCTACAAGCTCAACTCTAGACAAAGCTAATAATAAGAAAGAAGAGAAGAATCATCAGAGGAAGAAGACCCCTCTAAATGTTTTGATTAAAAGCCACAAAGGGGATCGTGAGTTAAAGTAGTACCAAATTGATCAGTATTTCCTCTGTTTTGGAAGAAAGCATAAGAACAAATAATATTTTGAAATGCAACTCATATAGTTGTACTATTAACTTTATCAGTAGATATTACACTGAGTTTTAATGTCCCATTATATGTCACATGAATGACATAGTAATGAATAGGTATCCGTAAATTGTAACTCCTTAGCAACTGATATTTAGTACATTTTATTCGGGTGATCAAAATTTTAAATAAAAATCCTTTTGAAATTAAAATTTTTGCTAAATCAGGTAAATAAAAAAGGACGTTATACCCATACTCTACGAATTAAATAAACCCAAATTTGAATGAAGAAACGTTATATATACAAAGAAGGCATGGACAGAGGAAATGTGAAAACGAAGAAATGAAACTCACAAATTCTCCAATGGATTGAACCTAATCGCCCTATTTAATTCACAAACAAATTTGAAAACTATCTAACTTCATTTCTCTTCAAGGATCGACAAAAACAAAGGAAGAAAACTCTTAATCGAACCTTCACTAGAAAACTTCTTCCCTTCTCCAAAAAAGCTCAAAAAAAAGGTAGGAGGAGTCTCTGTTCTTCGATTTTCATTCTACGTTCGAATCTTGAAAATGTAATTGTTATATCGAATCTTTAAATTGTTGAAAATGAGTATGAATGGAAAAATTCATTCTTCAAATCGTCTTTGTCGATCACTACACCTAAGGTATCTATTTGTAGTTGAGAATTTGAAATTGAATTTTGGATGGTTGTAGGAATTCTAATTACTATTATAACGAAATTGAGTAACAATGCTAAATGAATTGTTTTGCAATCTCCTGGTAGTGATGTGAGTATTTTGCAGGATTAGGAAACTCGGGTTTAAGTTCTACACCAATGAATTGTAAGAACACGAGCAATAAGGTTTCTAAAACTAAATTCTAGAGTAATGTTGAAATAATGATCATTGATCATACAAAGGTTATCAAATGTAATTATATTAGGGTGTTTTCACTTTTGGGAACTAAACTCTTAGCAAAACACTTTTTAGAAAATCTGTAAAGAGAGAGAGAGAGCGAGAGGGAGAGAGAAAGGAGAGAGAGAGAGGGAGAGGTAGAAAGAGAGAAAGGGAGAGAGAAAGGGACAGAGAAAGAAGAGAGAGAGGGAGAAGTAGAAAGAGAGAAAGGGAGAGAGAAAGGAGAGAGAGAGAGGGAGAGGTAGAAAGAAAGAAAGGGAGAGAGAGAGGGAGAGGTAGAAAGAGAGAAATGGAGAGAGAAAGGAGAATGAGAGAGAGAGAAAGGAGGAAAGAAGGAGAGAAGAAGAGAAAGAAAAAGAGAAAAAGAGAGAGAGAAAAAAAGAAAGAGAAAGAGAAGTGAGAAAGAAAGGGAGAGAGAATAAAAAAATAAAAAATAAAATAATAGAAATAAATATAATAATAATAATAAAAGAAAAAAGAAAAAATTGTCAATATTAGATAATAAATGAATTTTTATTCTATTCTTTCAAATTCTTGTATCTAATTATTTCTCTTTCTTTTACTTAATACATGATTATAAATACTTCATATGATATAAGTGATTGAGAATGAAATATGTGTGAAAACAAAAATGAACTCATTACTTTTTTCTTAGTTATTGTTGATTTTACTATTTAATACAAAATAAAAACCACATTTGAGTTTGTTAGGACTAATTGTTTGCCTCTACTAAAAATACAGGAATTGTGTGAGACAAGTTCTATTATGAATGTCTCTCAAAGGCAAAACGTCAACAAAAAATCCTAGAATAGAGGATAATTAGCGACTTATAAAAATCATAAGGCTCAATAATGTTGAATGATTCTTCGTATATAAATTCCTGATAAAGGTAAGAATAGAGACAAATACTTGAGTCTACACCGCAATGGTCAAACGCTTGATGTGAAATGAATTAATTGAGGGGATTTCACCTCAAAAATTGCAATAAGTACTAAGAGAAACGGGTGTAAAGAAGGTTCGAGGTAGTTGTCAATTAATAAAATATACATGTGAGAATTAAGATGAGAGTACTGCATGGGTTGACTACAAAAGGTACCTAAGGAATGTACGGAGGCTCGATTGAGTCCTTGGAGGTGAATAAGGTGTCAAGTTATGAGCAGCTCTAAGATAGAGGGATTCATAGAACCGGCTTAGCATCCTCAACAAAGTGGAGGATTTCCATGATCGGTTAAGAGTACTCAAGTCAATGTACTAGATAGGGTATATACTCCTGATCGTCACCGAAAGATGCAAGTATGTGTTTAACGATACATTCCGTGTAAGTCCTCTTGGAGTTTGAAATTTTGGAGGCAACAAATGGCCTATTACGATTAGCAATCACAAGTAAGCGCAATATGTAACACCCATTTTATTATTCTAGAAATAACCCTTAAAAAATTTTGAATTTTACAAAAACATCCTTCAATGAAATATACCATGTCTAATTATACTTCATTTCAAATGCAAATTTTTTTTGTCATTCTTTCTAAAATAAAGTTTTTAAGTATGAAACTGAATAGACTAATAAAAATAACATGTAAATTTAGATATACAAACTATACGAGTTAATTATGTTACAAATCATTGTTTCCTTACTAATATTAGGGTTTACATCCATTACCCCTATAATTTAAATTATACAAAATGTAATGTAATCAATTACAAAAGTCTACAAGTAGTCTACGAGATTGTAGAATCTATTGGGTGGATGTCTGTTGTCTTTCCTCCAGTTGACCAATCATCTTTGACTGTCAGGACCCATCCTCATCACTCTCCTAGGAGCTGCTCTTGATGCCTAAAGGTCGATAGGCTTGTGTCTGCCATCTTCATATGAAAAGTTGGGGGGTTGTAGGAGTGAGTCATCCATCCTCAAGCATTCACAAACATGGAAATACAATAAAGAAATAAAATATAACTACTATCACGTACCCTCTCCTCACTACGTTGTGCTTACTAATATATTCTACTAATCATATTTTAAGGTCCCTCGATGCCTCTAAAACTTCCATATTCGAGAGGACTTACATGAAACATGTTATTTAATCCAAGGCTTCCTTTCTAGGAAACGATCCGGAGTACATACTCTGTCGGATACAACAAATCAGGATACTCTCAACCAAATCATGCTAATGCTCTGCTTTGTTGGGGACGCCAAGTTGATTATGTGAATCCCTCTAATCTCATAGTCGTCACAATTTAGCACCTTATAATACCCCAAGGTCTCATCGAGAGCCTACGAACATTCCTCAAGTACTTTTTGTAGTCAACCTAAGTAATACTCCAATCTCAACTCTCACTCGTGATACTATCATATTAATTGTCATTTCTGGTACTGACACAACACAAGTCACCAGATGGAATCCACTCCTATGATTCAACAACTTTTCCTACTCTTAAGTAGATTCCTGCTACAGGGCAAACTCTTGCCCCCTTTTGAGGTTCAAGTCTTATAATAAATCATGATTACGCAAAATGCCACCATTCCATTTTGAGACTCATCCCCATCAAGAGACTTTATATGTTTCCTAATCTATTCTTCAGGCCACAAATATTCTATCTCTTGAGACATTCAATCATGTTCTTTCATCCCAACATGTCTCAGACATAAAATTCCCATTTTTCCAATAAAAGGGGCAATCAATTAATCCTAGCAATTTTAAATGTCATTTCTTAATACTTCATAAACAACATTAATAACAATCATCAAGAAGATTTCATATATTCAATACCGCAGGGTAAGCAACATCACTATTTTTCTCTTGTCATGACTATCATCCCAATTCACAATTATTAAAGTTTTTATTGTCTTATCTTCTATCCATGAGTTTGTTATTTATTTATTTATTGAGGACTTATTATTTAATTATTTTGCTTATGCATATATGGCGTGACAGGAATATAAATTCTAATTGGATTCTGATCCTACTTTCCACATTCAGAACTCAAATTACTTAGTAATATTCCTATTATACTTATCCATATGTTTATATTTAGCTTAGATTAGATGTCAATTAGCGTAAACTCTTCTAATGTCATTATCATCCTAAATCAACGAAGTTGGTTTTAAATATAACACTACAAATTTTCTTGCCAGGTCATTTCTAACACTTGGCATTTCCTATCACGTATACAATTATCCTTTTCTGTTTTAAACTAAATATATTTGCATTTATACATCTTATTTTATTATCATCTATTGATTTTATTTTATATTAATTCTATTTTTTATTTTTCTCTCCCTTCTCCTCTCTCTCTTTCTCTTCTCTCCCTCTCTCTCTCTCTTCTCTCTCTTTTTCTCTCTCTCTTTCTCTTCCCTGGCTCTACTCACCCACAGACCCACTCACCCTCTTCTTCTTCCTCCCTTTTCTTTTGTTTTGTTACCAAAACCCATTACTAGTTATTCCTTCTATCTCATTTCTCCTATCACAACTTTCAACTAGATTCATTCCTTCTTAATCCCTGGGCATTAGGTAATCACCACTGGCTATATGAAATACAAAGCACAATAAAGGGATTCTAGGACGAAGATTCGAAACACAATAATTAGGAATGCCAGAGTTCAAACAAGAAATTAAAATCCGATTATCAATAGTTAAAATGACAGGATTTCCAAAATCATAAATTGGTCCCTGTAATTAACAATTAAAATTGTCGAACTTGAGACTCATAATTCAAACTCAAAAGGAATTTTAAACATAACAATTGACCAAAGCAAAACAAAAATTGTGATACCGATTTGGATGGTGACCCTCCTACCTCTATTGTTGCCTCCAACAAGTTTGAACTGCTTCCGGTGAGCTCGGCGACTTTCAGTGAGGTTTGGCGGTGGTTGCAATGCTTGGTCCCTCTCCTCGTCACAGCTTTGTCTCCCTAGAGTTGCAAGGTAAAGTGGATGGAGGCTCGAGGTGGAAAATGAAGGGAGAAGGGCGCGACTGTGTTTGAATAAAGAGAAGAGGAACGGAAGGTGTAGGGGAGGTGGGTGCAAGGAGAAGAAAAGGGGAGCAAATGGTAGCTTCACAAGACAGCTCGAGGGAGAAAAAGAAGGAGTAGGTTGCAGACAAGGCAGAGGGTGGTGATGTGGCCTAACGTGGTCTAAGCGTTTGCGTCTTTATTAGTAGCTAAATGAAAAAAAAAAGAGGTATTCTTAGCACTGAACATGCCTAGCTCAGTGTTGCTAAGCCCAGGCGCCACGTCCCTAGGTTTGACACCCACTAGGCATTTTGATTTTAGCTGCTTTATTTTTCAGGGTTTTGAGAGGAGCACTTATATACATATTATTTGCAATTATAATCGTGGATGATTGCGTGGTCTGGTTGTCCAGCGCATTGCAATTATATAATCAATATTTTTAAATTTTAATTATTCTGAAAATCTTAAAAAATTCATTTATATTTTTTCTCCTTTTATTCTTCTATCTTTTCTACTACCAATTTATTTTGATATATTTATTTTATCTTAATCTTATTATATATACATATATATATTAACATATAAAAAGATATAAATCATTTTATTATTTCTTTTTCCTACTTTCATCTAAATTTTTATTCTCCTGTATAAATTTTTATACACTACTAGTTATCTATAACTAAAGTTTTTCTTGACTATTATTTATTTTTAAATAATTAATTAATAATTTTTCATCATTCTAATAATTTTAATAACAACAAATGTTTCTTAAAATGTTTTAAATTTAATCTCTGGCACACATCTAATACCAAAATCATTCTAAAAAATAATTATAATTACTAACACAAGATTAATTTCCTAATATTTATTCCTTTACATGCTATTTTTCTTATTAAATTAATATTATCACAATTATTTTATTTTATTTAGTTTTATTTATTCAAGATATTACACGATATGCTGAGATGAGGATATGCGATAATAAATATATGTTCCCATATTTATATGTGTGATTGAGGATAGATGACTCACTCTTACAATCCTACTTTTTAGATATCGATGGCAAACAAGTTTCTCCCCTTATTTCATTTCTTGATTATAGCTCTAGAAGGAAGATGGATGCATGATATCCTGTTTGAAGATGGTATATTTACTGGTTATTTGAGATTTACCTTTTTATCCACAAATATTATACCTCACGATCAATACTCATATATAGACCTACTCATTATTATGACTCATACCCTATCACCCAAATATGAAGGAATTCCACCGAATATACCAGTAGTTTCTAAACGTACTCAACCCCCTTCCAATTCAAATCCATCTACAAGTACAACTCCAAATGAAACAACCAGTCAAGAAGGAAAAGAAGAAACTTCAAAAGAGGAAGATCCTTCCGAATGTTTTGATTAATCTTTATGTAAAAATTTACTAGTTAAGTTTTTGAACAAACACTACTTATGTGTCTTGTTAGTTACTAAGAATAAGAGAAGGAATGTTTTGTATAAAGTATTTTATATATATATATGAATGGAAGTTGAAAATGTTACTTTTGAATCATCTAAAAGATCATTCTCTCTTTTGTTAATTATTTGATATGTGATGTATGCTTGGTATTAATGAGAAGGATAATGTTATTCTGACAAATGTGAAATCTTTTGTTTTATGAAATTAATGATGAAAAATTCATCCTACCTTTTGAAGTTAGGCAAATGAAATTATTTTCTATAATATGATATTTTCAAAATGAATAGAGAAAATAAGAACGGTATTATAATTAATGATGAAAAATTCATCCTACCTCCGATAGAGATCCTCGTTTCACCTCCAAATTTTATGGTAGTTTACAAGAAGGTTTGGGAACTAGGTTAAGACTCAGTTCAGCATATCATCCACAAACTGATGGACAGACGAAAAGGACAATTCAATCATTTTTTAGAGCATGTGTCTTTGAACAAAGAGGATTTTTGGATGAATTTCTACCTTTAGTGGAGTTCACCTACAACAATAGTTTCTACACGAGTATAGGTATGACACCCTACGAAGCGTTGTATGGAAGGAAGTGCAAAAAACCTTTGTACTAGTTCAAGACTAATGACTCTATACTCTTAGGACCACAAGTGTTGCAACAAACCACCAAAAAGGTGAAGATGATTAGGGAAAAGCTAAAAATAACTTAAGATTGCCAAAATAGCTACTATGATAGAAAGAGAAAACCTTTGGAATTTCAAGTACAAGAACATGTATTTTTTAAAGTAACACCCACCACTATAGTAGGTAAAGCATTAAAATTCCAAAAACCCATGCCTAAATTCATTGGTCCCTACCAAATCCTAAAAAGAATTGGTCATGTTGCTTACCAAATAGCCTTACCTTCAAACCTAGCCAATTTACACAATGTCTAATGTATCCCAACTTAGAAAGTATACTCCTGATCCCTCGCATGTGATTGAACCTGATCATGTAATGATAAGAGAAAACTTAACTTATGATGTTACACTGATAAGAATTGGAAATTAGAGATTCAAATAATTAAGGGACAAAAATATCAACCTAGTCAAGGTTATATGGAGTCCAACGGACAATGGCGATGCAACATGGGAATTGGAAAGCAAAATGATGGAGCTATACTCTCAGTTATTTCAAGGTACAAATTCTGACAACGAAATTTCTTTTAACGATGGTAGAGTTGTAACATCCCATTAAAATGAAATTTAATAAAATAAAAATAAATAGCAAGAAAATGACCTTTTAATTATACTTATTCCAGAATAATTAGGTAGTATTATGTGTATTTGGATTTAAATTAAAATGCTTTAGGAAATTATTTACATTGTAATCATTAGAATAATGAGAATTTAATAAATAATTAATTAGAAATGAATAATAGTCTAATAATCAGTACACATGTGGATATATATATGTAGGAAAGTAAAATAATAATGAAAACAAAATGATATGTATATATATAAATGTACAAATAAATGTATATATATTAGATTATTTAAAAGTAAATATAAATA
>JAMLFT010012286.1:0-10511 GCA_026544285.1 Pachyrhizus erosus | reverse complement strand
TAGATTTAATTTTAATGTGTAAACAATAATTTGGCTACAAAGTTATCATCTTTTAATTATGTGTGTAATAAAAATGTCAATATTATCTTTATTTTAGAAAAAAAAATTATTATAAATTTCTCTTTTTGAAAAAAAATTTATATAGTATTATAGATATATTAAAATTAAATAATTAAAATAATTAGTATAATTATCAATCATATATATAAGATAAATACCTTAATTATATATAATTTATTTTTCTACTAAAATGTATGTGATTTTTTCCTTGAATAATAAAATAATGAGTAGACTCGTTTAACTAAGATAATTATGAACAATCTATATGAATTTTAGTTAAGGTATTAAGAATTATTTTAAGTTTTAGTATATATGTTATTTAAATATTTTATATTTTTTGATATAATTGAATATGTATATAAATATACACATACACATATATAATTTAATTTGATAGCAACTATTTTTTTGACAAAATTATTTAAAATAATATGTGTACATACATATTTAAGTACGATATAATTTGCTAATATGATATATTTATAAGTATAAAATATATGTAAAAATATTTAGAAGTTTGGTTTATTGATAATAAAAATATAAATTAATTAAATTGGTTTGGTTTGTATTAATTTAGTTTATTACTACTGCAGGACTATATATAGAAAAAATGTAGACGGGAATAGGTTTGGTTTCCATTAATTAATGTGTGCCTAACTGCTGCACACAAAAAAAAAAAAAAAAAAGAAATGTTTGCCTTACTCCTCACGCGGACAACCTAACACAGCGGCAGGCTCCTTGCGAGTATTCATGTCTACGTATACGTAATACCGTTTCATAACTCCACGTAATAAATAATATGATGGATAATAATAAGGCTAAATATTTTTTTATCTTTTATATTTTGAAAACATAAAAAAATATATATATATATTTTAACCTGATAACAATATGTTGGGACGGGGTGAGGATGGATGAAAATAATAATAAATTAAAGTTGTAACCCACAGTAATCAATAAATATAAGTTAAGCTTAACAAAGAGTTATTAGTGCAGTAAAATGGATAACGACAACGTTAACCTTGGAGTTTGGGAGACCAACAATTTGATAGATTTGGATGTTTTTGATCTGGACGAGGCTCTTGCGGTAGTGGACGGAGGAGAATCACGGTGTGTATTTGCGGCGTGGAAGACCTTCGTGTCAAACTTGCCGACGGTTAACGACGTGAGGAAGGATGATGTTTGCTCCGTTTGCATGGAGGGCTTTACCCAGCACAAGACGAATGGGGAAAACAAACGAGTACCGTGCGGCCACGTGTACCATTCCAACTGCATCACCCTCTGGTTGGACCACTGTAACTCTTGCCCGCTTTGCCGCTGCCATATCTCATCTCACATTTGAACTTTCAATACAATTTTCGTATTAGCAAATTTCCCTTCTGGAATATACTTGTCAGTGATGAGGTCTACACTTGATGAGCTCAACCTAGTTTATTTTAGCCCATCAAACTAGAAAAAATTACCTATAATTTTTAAGGACAGTTGCTATTTACCCTTGAATGCCCTCCTCACTTTCTCCCTCTCGCTGCCTATAATAACTCAACTTTACCAAATTATGTCTTTTAGCATTCTGTAAACTATAATGAAATCAAATCTCTCTAGTATATATATATATATATATATGGTTGATGTTTAATTTTTTTAAATTGTGAAAATAAATCCACTATTATAATTTTTTTCAACTTATATACATATATTTTATATATGATACACTTAATTTTAGGAAAAATATGTGTTATATAAATATTTATATTTTAAAAATTACATTATTAATCTATTTACAATATCTACCAATTATTTATTTTTAAATATTTGAAAAAAAATTATACCACTCACAATAATCTTATTAAATTTTTTTTATGAAAAATACTTGTGATTTCGTAAAAGAAAAATATATGACAAATGTAAGAATTAGTTCTACGTCACTTTAAAAATAATTGTTAGTCTTATTATTCATAATGATCTTATTTTAGATTAAAAGAATAATTTTTTATTTTTTATTTTTATTTTTTCAGTCTAATAATTCAAACAAGACACTATTCTTTTATGGTTATTTACACGAAATACTAATTGATTTATATTGGTATAAGTTAATTTGTTTTCTCAATCTAATAACTTTTTTAATTTGTAAATTTTTTGTTGAATATATTAAAAGTTCTATCATAATTGGAAAATCTTGTCTTATTAATTCAAAATCTTTCAGTATCTTATTAATATATGTCAAAATTAATAATATTTATACTTTTAAAATATATAAAAAGAAGAATCATATTAATTATGTTATCATTTTAAATTTTATAAAGTTTGATATGAATAATGAAATGATATATATTTATAATTTAATTACGTTTTTAATCCTTAAATTTTGGAGTAAATTTGATTTTGATTTCTCAAAATTTTAAAAAATCATTTTAGTCTTTCAAATTTTTTTAAAAAAAATATATTTAGTTCTTAAATACAAAATTTGAGGAATTAAAATCATATTTTTTAAAAAAAATTAAAGACTGAAATAATTTTTTTTAAAAATTTAAGAGATCAAATTTAATTTACTTCAAATTTTAGGAATAAAAACATAATTAAACTTATAATTATTATTTAATATTTTGATTGATAATTAAATATAATATTTTATATAAAAAAACACACATAATTTATGCATATATATATGTCATGTGTATATGTACGGAACTTTTTTTTATTAAAAAGTAAAAATTATAAAAAAAAAGTACTATTATCATTCTTATTTATAAAACTCAATCTTTTAAATTATTATTTTTTATACAAGATATAATCCATATTGTCTTGTATATTAATTAGTTTTAGATTAAAATACATCTAATTAAATAAGAGAGATTGTATTGACATACATTTAGAGAAAAAAATTATTAATAACAATGATATTTTTGAAAAAAAAATATAAATTTAAGATAAATTTATTGTTACTAATTACATTAATCATATTTTCTTAATTTTAATAAATTAGGTAATTGGATCTTATAAATAGAAATGAATATAGTACTAAAATGTGTGTACAAAATTTAAACCAATTTCATCAATAAAATCATTAAATTAATAACTTTTTTTCAATAAAAAGGAGCTAACAATTTAAACAAACAAAAACAAAACTAGCAAGAACTTGAAGAAGTTAAGACAACCAACATGATATGATATAATTGATAGATAACTTTATCTCTTAAATACATGACTAAATGTTTAATTTTAGTTTGTGTGTATGAAAAATCATATATTAAGAAAAATAAGCCCCTTTAAGAAATCTTAGTATTTTGCCTTAAGTAAATCTCAATACCTTGACAAATTAGACTTTTAGTCGAAAGATATTTGAGTTTAAAATAAAAAAAGAAAAAGAAGTTAAGACATCAATCTTTAGGAAACTCATATTAAGCAAATAAGTAGGCATAGTTGATTTTATGTCACATATGTTATTCTAGATAGTTAAATTAGTTATTTTATAATAAAAAATTAATAAGCTAATATGCATCAGAAAATACATTAAACAAATTTTATCTCTCATAATATTCTTTTCCCTTTTCAACCAACCCACATTCGATCAAATTAGGAAAAAAATTAATTATCATGAAAATGTTTTTTTATAAACTCATATGAATAAAAAAGTGATAATAAATTATTCTTGTTATAAAAAAATAAATTTGTGTGTTCTGACAAGATAACATATGTTAATTTTTTTATTTGGTATTCTCTCGAAGAATATAGAAAGATTAGTTTACAAGACACTTACATATAGAATTGGGTAAACGGGTAGTCTGTCCATTTAGGCTCACATTTCATTTTAAATTATTCATATCCACCCCGTGAGTAAATAAATAAACTTGTAACCTGTATTAATTTTTTAAAAAATAAATTAAAACTAAATATGAAATATTCTTATAATCAAAACAAATTCTTGATTCTCTTACTACATCCATAACATATCTAAGTAAAAATGTGAATAATAAAATCAACCATATAAAATATTTAAATTCAAAAGTTTATCAAGTTTAAAATAAAATATGTTAATACAAATTTAAAATTACAAAATATCAAAACATCAATCTTGTTCATTGATTAAATTTGACTTAATTTTTTTTTATGTATTTACTTCCTCTATTTTCTTAATATTATCTTTCACGAAATGAATCCACTTTATCAAACTTCTATTATCTCTTTACCTAAATTTTTTAATTAGTTATTGGAAAACGTACCGAGTCCAAGATATACTCGTTTAACTTTTGGATTAAATAAGGTAAGTAAAATATCTTACATTTTAAATAAATCTTAAAATTAAAAATTTATAATCACACAAGATACGAATTATGCAAGTCAACTTGTAGAACTTTACTCATTTACTCAACTCTATTTACAAATAACTATAACTAAATATTTTTTGTAATAATTATTTGATCTAGTACCATAATTCTTCTATAATCAGACTTGATTGATGGAACACTGTTCTGTTGACACATTATATTATTAGTTAATAATTTAGTGGTTATAACTTATAAACAAGAGTATGCAGTGTATAAGTAATTAATAAGAGTAATATTGATTCAAAGATGATGGTTGATTCAAAAAGGCATGCCAACAATTGTCGAACACTTGACACATTCAACGTCTTTGTGTCCTTCTCCTATTTGATGATACAACATTATTTCAAAAAGAGAATAATAACGGGTGAGGGGTATATCCGTCATTAAGGAGAGGGAGGAAGGGAAAGGAATGTCTACCTTGGAGGTCCTCTCGTCTTGGGGGGTTTCCTATTTCCTAGCCCAAGACTCATGGAAAGCACCAAAGCAATCATTCATTGCACTTTAGTTGAGGGGAGTGGTGTAGAGGTGTAAGTGGACGAACGATGGTGCCTTCCATTCCACATACACCCACGTGTTAACCCATACCCACATCATAGAATCAAACCTAAAGTAGATACCTCCTACCTGCTTTCAAGTTTGCACTGTGGACTTCACAATTTTTAAGTTGTTTCATGATTATGACTTTCTTCTCATTTTAAATCTATATTACCTTTTTGTACGGATTATTATCACCTGTTTCTGCTATAATTTGCCTTCATCATAACTAGACTCCTTTTGTCCAACTACCATTGCTCCTTATGCCATGTCTTACTTAACAAGCTTCAAATGGCTTAAACTTGATACATCATTTTATTTCTCAATATTTTATTTTATTTATTTAATTAATCAACTCGTGAATCAATTTTTTAATGACTTTTTTCTTATATAATTTTGACGGATGAATTCAATCAACTAGTAATCCTCCGGAACAAGGTTGAGATGAAATTTTCAATTGACTTGGATAAAAATTTAATATTTATAAAGTATGTTCTTTCTTTATTTTAACTTATAAAAATTTTACTTTATCTTAATCTTTATAAAAAAATTATTTTAATTGTTATTGTTAAATAATAATATTAACTGATAAAATAATAATAAAATTGATTACCTATTAACTTGTTACATCATAAATTTAATATGATAATCATATTAATTTTTTTATATAAATTATTGATTAAGATTATTTTATAAAAAATTGATTTTAATTGTTATTATTAAATAATAATATTAACTGATAAAATAATAATAAAATTGATTACCTATTAACTTGTTACATCATAAATTTAATATGATAATCATATTAATTTTTTTATATAAATTATTGATTAAGATTATTTTATATAGATGAAATAGTTATCTAAGCCTTTTTCAATTTAATCAGAATATAATTTCTACTGGACTAAGTAATTTTTCTTAACTGGGTGAAGATGGATTAAACTAAGTAAATAGTTGAACTAACACATTTTTACATCTTGACTTGAAAGACATTCTTGATAATCGATTATTCCATTTGGCATTTGTCGAATCTCTTTCTCCCTTGTCGAAGAAATGGCCACGCGTTTTTCGTGTTATGGTTAAAGTCCACACCACACGGCGATGGCTTAAACTTAAACCTCACAAGAATGAACAGCTGTAGGTAGTAGTAGACTTTTGTAGCTTGGAACGACCAGTTGTTTTGTCCAAGTCAAATCATAACAAAATTACTCCTCCATTTTTTCTTGTACTTTGTTGTAAAGAGACAGTCATTCATTGATTCATTCATTCATGTATGCCGAAAAAGAAAATTGGGAAGAAGAAAAAAAAAAGAAAAAGAAATAAGTAAGTTCAACTAATTCACACGTCAAATTTTACCAAACGAGTAGGCCCCTAAAGTAATGCGAAGTGCCACCTGGCGTTTCTCTAATGCAAGACAGAGTACCGTTGCGTACGTACATAGGTTCCTCACACGTCACACACAGAGGAGGAAAGATCCAGTGTGGGAAAATCCAGCGTGGTAGTGTGAGAACGGTCGAATGACAGGTGATAGATTAGGCAGGGAGAGCGGGTCCAGGTTTACGCGAAGCAGAGGATGAAAAAGGAGACGTGATAATGATAAAGAAAAGAAACGTGTGGAAGGAAGATCAATGGAGGGGACAGGTGGAGACGCAGCATAAGGCAGGTGAGTACGACTACAATTTACAAACAGCTCGTGTCTCTCTCTTTTCCTTTCTTTCCCCACTCACAATTCACAATAGATGCGTGTGCCATCAACAAAACTAACATTTTCCTCACACGTGTCGCTTTCTCATCTCTCCTTTTTCCTCCTTTTATCTCCTCCTCGCTTCTTTTTCTTGCCCCCTCCACTCTCTCAACTACGTTGCATTATGGAGGAGGACGAGCAACTCGAACGATTCGACTCCGAGTTTGCCTCCAATAGTTCCATTTCCTCCACACTCAGCACCGACGATTTCCGTAACCTCACCAGCTCCGGCGACATTTCCTCCATCAGCAGCGGCTCCGGCGAGATTCCGCCCGTAGCGGTCACCGAAACGGCCCTCGCACCGCCTTTGCTCCACCGCGTGGCCTCCAATGACTTCGAGCCGACATCGGCGAGGGAGAAGTGCGTGGGAAGGAGTAACAAGGGAGTAAGTTGGGGACACACTTCGGTGATTGGGAGAAGGAAAGAGATGGAGGATGCCGTCGCCTTTATTCCGGGATTCATGTCTCGCACGTGTGATCATATCGGCGGTTGTACGGCTCCCGGTTCCAGATCCTCCTGCGAGATCGCTCCCGTTCATTTATTCGGCGTTTACGATGGCCATGGTGGCTCTCAAGTACGCTACACCTTCCTCTTCTTCTTTTTCCGCTTTTTTAATAATTATATAACTTTCTTTAAATTTTGGTTTTCATTATATACTCAAGTTTGAAAGAGGTGTTACTGGTTATGGTGACTGGACAAAGAAAGCAAGGGTGTGCGGTGTTCTGATTAATATTTATTTATTCCTTTTTCAATTGTTTTTTATCTGGTCGAATAGTATCCATGTTTATTAATTAATTAATTAATTATTACTATTTTTCTCTATATAAATAAAAAAAATGACATTGGAATTATTATGCTCGTTTAATTTAAACTGGGAATGTGGTTGGTGGGTGTGTTGCATAGAAAGGCCACGTGTTACAGGGTTATAGGCAGAGTGGTCCTCGCGGAGAGAGATAAATTCACGGTGCTTTTCATTTTGCTGTGACACGTGGAAATACGACCGTGCATAATACGGGCGTGGGCCTTTTCTCTTCTAGGATAGATACTTGTACTAATTAGGAATGGGATTGGTTAGGATGACTGAGATCTGATGTGGTTTCTATTACAGACAAATCATCACGTTGTGGCATGCCTAATCCAAAGGTTTCAGAGAGACGAGTCTAGCTTGAATGAAAAACATTCAGTTTTGAAAAAAAAAATCCAAAATACTCTACTTTTTATGTGTACTGTATAAAAATTAAAATTTTATTTTATACATCAACCAACCAGTACGATTATTTCAATGGTTGTATTTAAAATAATTTTAAGTAGTTGATATGATTGTATATTGTTTATTTGCTGTGAAAAGAAATATAATGATTGGATAGTTTTATTATGTTTGGGTGGCCCGATCGGGGAGAACGAGTGTGGATGGTAGGGGAAGGTTGGGGCACGTGGATGGAAGGAAGAGCTTTTTGTCTAAAGGAAAGGTGTATTGTTCATGTGTGAGAAAGTGGGACCTACGCTCATTATGCGCCTTTGAACTACTTTTGGCATATTATATTGGGGCTGAGGGATGATGGTCTGCTTCATTTTGGAAAAGTTTTCGTATTTTCTTTTGAATACCATTTTGAATTTTTCTAATAGATTATAAAAATGCAATAACATAGTTGTTTATGTCACTAGATTAAATCTCAATTGTTAAAAACATTATTCTTCGAATATATAAAACGATTTCTATGTATTGGGTACCGAACAACAGCTAAAGTTTATGTGGAACTTTCTTTTCATAGAAAGATTTATGCTCTCCACGCTTCACTACAGATAAGATTCATGCTTTATTTAACAATTTTGCGTTTATAATTTTAGGGATTCTTTTTCAGTAGAATATTGTTATTCTATAATTACTTTTGGTTATGTTTTAGTACTTTAGTTACATGAAGCCAATCATCGTATGTGAGGTTTAGGACTGGTCTTTAAATAAGGTAGTGGTGAAAAAAATTATGTAAGCAAATGGTATGAAAAATAATTTCCCTTCCAGATAACCCTCAGAAATTTGGTTTCCTTCTCATTTCATTATAAATACTATTTATCCATTGGACAACTGTTGTACAAATTTGTATATTTGGGTTCCAAGCCTTTAAGGGTACCTAATAAATTTCCGTAGTTTTATTAGCATTAAGTAAACGTCTACTAAGAAACTGTTAACTATACCCGTTTTTATGTCTTTCCAACCCTAAACCGCGACAAGCATCATCTCTAGTATCATTGTATGTTATTCTGTATTTCTGTGGTAGTAGCTATATCGTTTATTTGTCTTTGAAGTGTATGTGCAACAGAATTTCAAGGTGAGTTGTATGGGGAATAAATGAGATAGCGTTAGTGCAGGAGTTTAGTTCACCAAAAAATGAGATAAACTTTTTAGTGGTAAGTCTCGTAACTCTTGTTCGTGTACATTTAAGCAAAAATGAGGAGGTGGATAGATTAGGATCTCATACGAAGATGCCTTATTAGACTGAAGCAGGTTTTATTTCTTTCAATAAAATCTTCTACAGGTATGTGGCCAGAAATTAAACTTTTGACAACATATCTGAAAAACATAATTATTTACCAACCATATACTGAACCTTGATGATACTTAAAGGTTATTGTTGGTTGATGATATTTTGGTGTTCAAACGCGTCCAAAATTTTCCCTATATGGTTAATTTTATATTTTTCTCTAAACTACACTAAGCTTTGATTCTAGTCGAACACATTGGTCCAACGTGGTCTTCATAACACAAAAAGCTAGCCAAAAAGTATCTGGCCGTCCAGATGAAGTTAATACTATAAGATCCCTTCTAAATATATTTGATAGTCCTTAATACAAGATTCTTTACAATTTGTTGAAGTCTTCATTTTTTATCCCTTTATGACTAATAGACTTAAATTTCTAATTTCTCCACAATTAACATGACAGTAAAATTTGTGACTTCAAATAAGGATAAACTTGGAATATTATGATAAATTTTCAAAAACCAATACATTAGTTAATTTTAACTTCTTTTCTTGATTCGTGTGACTTGGTTAAACAAAAGACCTTAATAGGACGGGAGAATATCATGATTACTTGACCATTCTCCTAACTTTTGTGGTAATGTAATCCTAGGTGGCTAAGTTTTGTGCAAAGCGGATGCATGATGTAATAGCAGAGGAGTGGGACCGGGACCGAGAAATGGCAGGTGGCGCTGAATGGCAGAGAAGATGGGAAGCCGTATTTGCTAAAAGTTTTGAGAGGACTGACAATGAAATCCTATCAGACGCAGTTGCACCAGAAATGGTAGGATCTACTGCCTCTGTGGTGGTTCTATCTGGTTGCCAAATTATTACATCCAACTGCGGCGACTCAAGGGTAGTTCTTTGCCGCAGGACACAAACAATCCCCTTGACAGTGGATCAAAAGGTCAGGTCTAGTCACGTCCCATCTATCTTCTTCGTTGATATAACTGCGACCATGAGGTCATGTGTTCCGTTTAAGGTTTATTGATAATGAAAATTATATGCATTGGCAGGCTGGCTGTCTTTGTCGGCCATGCATTCTTTAATTTTCACGTGTAGGTGTAGAGATAAGTTTATCGTCAACAATTACGTAAATAAAGTAGATAAAAGCAGTTCATCTGTGCTGCTTTTGAACTTCAGAGATAACTGTAACTCATGAGAAGGGGTCATTAAAATTTAAAAAGAAAAACTCACCTATGCAGCCATGTATTCTAAACATTCAAGGACGGATCTAAGGAGGGAAAGTAAAAAAAAAAAAAAATAAATAAATAAATAAATAAAATAAAATAAAATAAAAAATAAAAAAATTGTATGTATTGATTTTAAATT
>JAMLFT010012285.1:0-10511 GCA_026544285.1 Pachyrhizus erosus | reverse complement strand
ATATTATTTAAAATTTTCAATATAATATTAATGACCTTATTTGATTTATACAATATATAGACTATTTATTATTTACTGTTGTATTAATATAATTTATTTGGAGAAACAGATAATAAAATAAAAAATAAAAAATAAATAATTTTAGTTAGAGCACTTAGAAACGTAACCGTTTTTTAATCTCCGGATCCTTCACGCGAACTTGCACTCCCTCTCCCTCTCCTCTCTTGACTCTTCTTCCATTTCCATTCTCTTCATTCCAATCACATACCATGACCTTTCATTCAATCATCACCCTCATTCCCACTTCCACCGCCTCTCCCCGCCGCCGCCTCGCCGAATCCACCCTTTAATGCATCCCTTCTGCTGCGTCTCCGCCGTCTCCGACCACTCCTCCCCGGTTAAGCTCGCCGCCCTCTCCATGCCGCCTCTCCCCGCCGCGAGATCCGACTCCACTCCCCGGCAAAGCCAGGTCCACCTCTGCCTCTCCAACGGCGCCGACAGCGGCCGCGCTAGCCTTCCTCCGGCGCCGGCCGCGGTGGACGTGAGGATCAACGACCTCGTCGGGAACGGAATCTCCGGTATTCTTCATAAGTGGGTGAACTACGGTAAAGGATGGAGACCGCGCTGGTTCGTGCTCCAAGATGGCGTCCTCTCCTACTACAAGATTCACGGCCCCGACAAGATCGTCGTAAACTCCGAAACCGAAAAGGGATCGAAGGTCATTGGCGACGAATCCGCGCGCATCATTTCTCGTAACCGCAATTCCAATCACTCCAACCATCGCCGAAAGCCCGTCGGCGAAATCCATCTCAAGGTCCATTCCTCCTTTCCTTTTTTGCTTTTTAATTTCTCTTTCTAATTTCGTTTCCGTAACGAAATTAGGAATTCAGAGGTTTTAATTACTAATCGTTTACTTGTTTGTGAATCCGAATATCCGATTTGCCTAATGCTTGTGTTTTTAGTGGTGATCGATGGACTTAGTTATTAACAAAGTTTTCAATTGCATTCGACAGAGACATTTCCTATTCAGGTTCGAACCTGTGGAGGATGTATGTGGTTTCATACCGAATAAAAAGTTTTAAATTGCGGTTGAGGTGGTTTAGTCGTGAACCTTGATATTTCGGAAATTGAGAACAAATGCGATTTCAATTGTGGTCGCAGAGACTGTAAAAACCTTGACATCGTGATTTGGACCTTTTTTAAACCTTGCTTATTAAATTATACGGGAGGTTAATTAATATATAGAAACTTTGATGTGGTGACATGGTGATTGTTCTTTCTTTCTTTTTCTGGCGTTGTGAGTGAGGAGTTATGTTTGTTACATTGATCTCTGATTGTGTAGGTTTCGACTATTCGCGAGAGCAGATCGGATGACAAGCGGTTTTCTGTTTTCACTGGGACTAAGAGACTCCACTTGAGGGCTGAGACTCGTGAGGATCGGGTGTCGTGGATGGAGGCCTTGCAGGCGGTGAAAGATATGTTTCCCCGGATTTCAAACAGTGAGCTAATGGCGCCAGTGGACAATGTGGCCGTTTCGACTGAGAAACTGAGGCTTCGGCTTGTGGAGGAAGGTGTAAGTGAGGCTGCCATTCATGACAGTGAGCAAATTATGAGAAATGAGTACGCTGCGCTGCAAAACCAGCTTGTGCTGCTTAAGCAGAAGCAGGTGACGCTAATAGACACTTTGCGGCAATTAGAGGTACATTTAATGAAAAGTAGAAAACTTCATGCCACTCAAACTGCCTATTCGTGATGGATTTCTACTGCTGCACAGCAAGCTGGTCATTCTTAGTAGTACTATAAGATTTGCGGCAAAGAAGGGAGGGGGGCCATGTCTTTCTCCTTTTCATTTAAAAGAAAATAGAGAATTGTGTATTATCCTCCTGTTAAATATCAGATGTGTAACTTCTCAAGTTTTTCCCCTATTTTTTTTTTTAAATTTTACTTTTGTACACAACCTAGAACCGAAATCTAATGGCTTATTTTTTAGTTCACTTAACAGAGGTGCAACTTTAATTAAAAATACTGTGTTCTTATGTCCGCTTCTTTTCCCTTGTTGAATAGGTTTGTGACACAATTAGTTCATATCTCACATCGACAGTCAATTTTTGACTAGTTAGGTGCCTCAAGTAGGGAATATGAATCTAAAATCCAAAAGGAATGGAGTTATGGTTAGTGGGTCTCGAGGCTCTTCTATTATCTCTAACTTGTGATGTTTTTGAAAATTCTGTTAGAAATAAATCCTTGGACAACTGGACTTCTGATATATACACACAACTGAATGTTCTTTATAAAAAAAATGTATATAGGTTGAAATGAGACACTAACGACATGTATTACTGGGTTGTATTTATTTATCTTGCTGGATAAGTTTTCAACCAGTTAATGGCTATGCATGCAAAGGTCGGATTGACTAATCATAAAATGCTATACTTAATTTTGAGTGTTCTTATATTTTTGTTTATCCAATGAGCTTGTTCACCTTAATGTATAATCCAAAAATTTGAAAGGTAGATATTAATAGATCACAATGTTTTCAGCATTAATGATTTTACAAATGTGCCTTCCTAAGATTTTACTGATCCCCCGTCTTACCCCAAATTGCTGTTTTTATTTTAATTAGGAGACAGTCAGTGGACTTGGTTAACTTTGTAATGGAAAATGTTTCTATATATCTTGGTAAGGTTGTGACCTTTTATACTAAAGCCCATCCATTGAATTACCCATGTTGTAATGGTTTCTTCCCTGGTTAAACAAAATGCTTTTCTTTGGCTGTGGAAAGTTTTTGTTTGATATTTTTTTTAAAGGCTTTCTTTTTATTTGTTTGTTAGCAGATTGATTAAGGTTAGCATTTTATACTCCTTGTGTAGTAAAAAACTTATATTTTGTACTTAATTATTGTAGACAGAAAAGGTTGATCTGGAGAACACTGTTGTTGACGAGAGCCAAAGACAGTTGAATGATCAAGAGGCTTCCTCTAGATTAAGGCAGGAAAAATCTAGTGGTAAGTGCTTGAATGATGACCAGTTCATATGGTTAAGATCTTTTCATTGTGTGATTCAGTTTTGGTTGTGCATTTTCTTGAAACTATAAGTGCTTAAATGCCACCAATTATCTTTGATACTCTGATTTTTTATGAATTATTTCCATCTTCTTTTCATTTTCATTTTTTGATCCAGAAGCAAGTGCAAGTGAGTCTGAGGATGATAATGAGAGAAATGATGCAGCTGAGGAAGAAACAGATGACGATGATACTGCCTTTTTTGACACTCGTGATTTTCTATCATCGTCCAATTCTTTTAAAAGTAATGGATCTGATATTAGGGTCTCATCTTTCTCTTCAGACGATGAAGGACTCTATGCAGTTGAATCAGAGGAGGATGTAGATCCTTCAATTACATCTGTTGGAACCAACTATCCTTATGTTAAGCGGCGTAGGAAATTGCCTGACCCTGTTGAAAAGGAGAAAGGTGTCAGTCTTTGGTCAATGATTAAGGATAATATTGGGAAGGATCTAACTAAAGTTTGCCTTCCTGTTTATTTTAATGAGCCTCTCTCGTCTCTGCAAAAATGTTGTGAAGAAATGGAGTATTCGTATCTTCTAGACCGGGCATATGAATGGGGAAAAAGGGTAAGTCTGGAGATGGCACTCAAGTTTCTTGTTGCCATGTTTTTTACTTCGCTGTTAGTTCTTTAATGTATTACTAGGTGCAATGTTCTAACTGTTTTAACTTGTTGATAATGTTATGCAGGGTAATAGCCTCATGAGAATTCTCAATGTTGCTGCATTTGCTGTATCTGCCTATGCTTCAACTGAAGGGAGAATTTGCAAACCATTTAACCCATTACTTGGGGAAACATATGAGGCTGACTTTCCAGATAAAGGCTTTCGATTTTTCTCAGAGAAGGTCTAATCTATTCCTAGATATTGATATTATTGAACAGATGATCCTTTTATTGACTATTTTGACCATATATGTATGTATTTATCATGTAATGTTTGATACCTTAAAAAAGTAGCATAGAGAAAGTGAAAGCCTCATATTATTCTTTTGGTACAAAAATGTTAGGGAATGTATTTGAATGTTACTATGTTTGGGAGGTTATGCAATTTCAAGGTTAATGAATGCTCAGTGCGATACCTACAGATAACCTACCATTGAAAGGCCATCTGCAAGAATTAAAAAGGTCTATGTATGTTAAATGTGACTTTGTCATTTGCTGTTTTTATATAATGTGTTTGAATTTATTATTTGTTTAAATTTCTACACATCAGTAATCAGTAATCGTGCTTATTTTAAGTCCTTGGAACTTCGTGCTTCTGGATGAAAAGTAAAAAAAGTGTTCCTAATGTGAAGACGCAGTTTGAGAGAAGAACTCAAGTAGAATCATAAAAATACTCCACTTAATTTGATGAATGAAAAATGATGTAATTGGGTGCTTAAATTCCATAGAACCCTATGAAAGACAATAGAATTTGAATTTCAACAATGGATATGATTATGCCTTTTAGAAGATATCTGTTTTCATTTTGAAATTATATTTCTGCTTTCTCTCAGGTCAGCCATCACCCAATGATAGTCGCATGTCACTGTGAGGGTACAGGTTGGAAATTCTGGGGAGATAGCAACTTAAAGAGTAAATTTTGGGGTCGGTCAATTCAGCTCGATCCTGTTGGCATTTTGACTTTGGAATTTGATGATGGTGAAGTATTCCAGTGGAGTAAGGTATATTTAACTGCTTCCAATGCCATGTGTCCAATGGCCACAAAGAAAATGCTGTGTGTCCAGATTTGGTTCTAAACTGATATGGAGCTTTTCTTTCAGGTTACTACTTCAATATATAATCTCATATTGGGGAAGCTGTATTGTGATCATTATGGTACAATGCGTATACAGGGAAATCAAGACTACTCATGTAAACTAAAATTCAAGGAACAATCTATAATTGATCGAAATCCTCACCAGGTGCTACATATCTGTTTCATGGATTCCATCTTTACAGAGGCTTGTCTTTGCTATGATATCAACTTCTGTCTAATATAGTACTTGACATGTGAACTTCTCTCAGGTTCATGGTATTGTTCAGGATAGAAATGGGAAAATATTGTCTACATTGCTTGGAAAATGGGATGATAGCATGTATTATATTAATGGAGACTATAGTGGGAAGGGGAAGGGCTATGAATCCATGTCAGATGCCCATCTACTATGGAAGCGGAGCAAACCTCCCAAGTTTCCCACTAGATACAACTTCACTCGGTTTGCCATCACATTAAATGAACTTACCCCTGGATTGAAGGTCTTTTTTCTAACTGATACTTTCTTTTGTGTTGTCAGTTTATCTACCTATTCCTTTTCTTTATAGTGGAAAAATGTGCATTATTTTCCGCCATTATTAATTAGTGCTTGCATTCAGTAAGGAAATGTTCTGATCATTTCTATATCATGGAAGAGCTATAAAAATATAAATAATTCAAAATTTAACATAAAAGGACCAAAATGTCCATATCATTATATTTTGCATATTGTGCAAGTACTTGTGCTTGACATTTATTATCATTTGTGCATACATAGGAAAAGCTGCCACCTACCGATTCCAGGTTGAGACCAGACCAAAGGCATTTGGAAAATGGGGAGTATGAGATGGCAAATTCAGAAAAGTTGCGGCTAGAACAGCGGCAACGCCAGGTAAATATTTCATTTTACTTCTTTGTGTGTTTCCTTTGTTGGTTTCACTTGCATGCTAGCATTAAAGAGTGCATTAGGTAGATATGTTGAATGAGACACAACAGGATATGGAGTTTTGTTATATGCATGGTTTAAAACTAGAACAAAATAGGACATGAAATTAAAACATAGCACATCTTGGTTATACTAATAAAAGGTGAAATCAAGGAAAATAGAACAAAATTTTTGTGTTGGATTCTTCTTGTTCCGTTTGGTCAGCACGTTAACTGCTACTACCTAAGGATGGGAGTATATTTAGTGCTTGGAATCCTGTTAGAATGCCTTAAATCTGACTGTCATCAAATGCCAACTACTTGTGGAAAGACAAGAATCATACGTAACACTGATAGGCATTCCCCATAAGCAAGCACTAACCGTACTTTTCAATGAGGACATTTTTGACCGAGTTGCTATTAATGTGTGATCAAAGCAGTATTGGTGTACATTTATAATTAATTAAATCCCAAATATCCTATGATGCACAGCTTATTGTATGACTGGATAATTTTTTTATATTTTTTAGTACTTTCTCCTATCTCACTGTTTTTTTTTACTGAAGTGTTTATTTACAACTAGTTAATTCATCCCATCATTGTAAAACGGGAATATAAAGATGCAATTCAGCTCAAGGATATCAGTATCCTAATGCTCTTTGTCTATTAAGTATGTACGTTGCGTGCAGTTGAAGACAAAATTTTTTAATTTATTCGGTGCGCAGCAATTTCATCTTGGATCCTCATCAACATTTTAAAAAGGCTTGTAGGTAAAATATGATTCAGAGGGACAAATAATTGATCATGTTTGGTTTTTTTACTGTGAGACCTCACTTAGTGCAGTAATATCTATACTTTTAATTATCACGATCACTAGATGAGACACGTAGCGGATTGGCTCCTTGTATAAATGTTAGACAAGGTTAAAAATTCTTCAACCGGTATCTTTGAGGGAAGGAAAGTGGAGTAATTAATATATGGGATTTCCAGTTATATATTTGAATTGTCTAAAGTAAGGGGTATAATTTAAAAAATAAAATGATAACCAATAATTAAAAAATTTAACGGTTGAAATTGTAATTTTTATATAATACATATATGTATAAAATAAATTATAAAGTTGCCCAAATCTCAACAAACACTTAGCATTTAGAGGAGTCTTCAAGTCCTTGTGCTTATATACTTATTTTCTAGGTCAACTTCTTTAGTTGTGAATGTTATTTGATATTTGTTTGAATGGGATTCACTATTCAGGCTCGGAAAATGCAAGAGAGCGGTTGGGAACCACGGTGGTTTGCTAGGGATAAAGCAAGCGGTAGCTACCGCTACTTAGGAGGGTATTGGGAAGCCCGAAAACAAGGAAACTGGAACTCTTGTCCTGACATTTTTGGCCATATTCCTTCTGATCATCTTTCAGACGAAGGTCAATAATATTCTTTGTAGTTTTTCAATATTTTCCCTCCAATTTTTTACTGATGGGTGTCTTGTGACTGCTACATCGCAGTTAAGGTTCCCCATGAAATTCATGATAGTCAATCATTTAAAAATATGAGCAGGTAATAATGTAATTCTTTTTCTATTCCAAGTCACATCATTATTTTTATTGTTGGTAATGTGACTAAATTATGAAATTTCTTCAACTCAGGTTTGTCAACATATTTTTATTGTGACAATTAATCTTTAAACCCATAATATTGTTAGCTTGTAATTTTACCATTAGTTTAAACGGTAGTAAAATTGTATATGCACTTTAAAAAAAAGCATATAAAAATTATTAAATAACAACAATAGACTCGTCTAACTAAATGTAGCTGGCTAAATGCGTGGAATTTTTTTTATAAACTAATTTAAAACTAATAGAGGTTACATACATGCAACTTTAGGCAATTGTTTCAGTTTGGGGTTGATTGTAATGTATATACGAAACGAAACCGTTACATAATCCGAACTCGACAGCATGCAGGTAAGCAGTCTCAAAGTAAAGTATAAACGGAAGTAACAGTACTTTGTACAGTACTTTGTTCAGGAGCTTCCACTATCTAGGACTAGGAGACATTGGCCCTTTTCTTTTTCAGTCTTCTACTGAGTTTTGTATCTTTATGCTCATCAGCTTGCTGATTAAAAAAGAGAATTTACATTTATACAATCTTTTTAGACATAAAAACTGTACAATAAAGAAATAAATAAGAAGAGAAGACAGAAAAATGTATAAGATAATTGACGTGAAGAGAAAAAGAAAAAAAAACGTTATATTGTGAAGTGTAGAAAAAATGTTGCATGAAAAATATAAGCCAAGAAAAAATGCCACAATGGTTTGCTACTCGTTTTATTTATTTATTTGGTCAGGCCATAAGGGCTACTCTTTTGTCTTTTCAAATCATGATCACCCCTCTGTGGAAGCCCGAATGTCTGTCCAATCTAATAAATAGACCCAATTTAACAAGGACCTAGTCCCAGTGGCTGCCTATTTTAAATTCTACCTGGGCTTCATTTTAATTGGTCCTTTAAGATAAAATAGGATGGTATAAATTAGAAGAGTAATATTTTTGTGTTTTTGCCTGTTTAAATGTGTGTTTGGGTGAATATTTGTAAAATTTATTTTGAATGAATTTAATTTTATAAAATTGATTTTCAAGTAAAGTGGTTTATGTTTGGATGTTTTATCTTGAAAGAAAATTTGGTATAAAACTTAGTCTAATTTTTTTAATTCAATGAAAAGTTTCTTTTTATCACTTTCAAACAGGTTTTAAAGCAAAATTAATTTTTCCTACCAATAAATATTTTTTTTTATAAAATAAGTTTAACTGCAGTCAATTGATTTTTATTATTCTCACCAGGAAACCATACACACTAATTATAGAAAGGATGTTTAAGAGTGAGTCAACAGCTGGCCCCATATCAAGTTCCATCCCGGCATGAACTGCGTAAGAATGGCAAACGCACGTAAGGAAAAAAGGTTATTGCGTATATGCATGCAGATATTTTGGTACGACTTTTCCTGGACTAGAAGTTTTAGATAAAATTTAAGTGACGTTTCTCTGGTCATGTTAATTTAATTAAAATGAATCTTTTTTTAATTTAATTAAAATTATTTTTATCTCAATAATTTACACTCACCAAATTAATGAAACTTCAATTTTAACACGACAAAATTTATCTATTTTTTCCCTAACTTTTGGGATGAGGAACAACAGGTTTTATTTGGGCTTGCAATTACAAAAACATGTTTGGTGATAAAGGTCAATCGAGAATTAAATATACATATTTGAGCCCAACTACAGGACCATATCCGTATGCTAATGGGGTTACCAAAACTAAAGCAAACACAAAGTACGCAAAGCTGATGAAACTTCTTCATCTTCATGATGAATAAAAAAGGACAGGTCCTCGAGGCATTAAATGTGTAATTGGGCAAGTCATGGAACTATATTTGCTTACAGGGTGAATAAAAAACCAAAACAAAAGAATTGTCACCCTAATTAAGAATCTTCCTCCGTAGACAGAAGAAAGAAAATCAGCTTCACCCTAATTAAGAATCTTCCTCTTATTTAAAATGAATAAAACATGTAGTAGAGAGTAAATATCACGTTCTTTTTTATTAGTTAAAATTTATTAAAAGTTAAAAAATATTGAGTAAATCTCATTAAATAAGCAAGAATAATAAAATTTTGTGAATTCTATTAAATTTTAGTCAATATTTAGAAATTTATTTAAAAGATTGTATTGATACCAACAGGGATTGAATTTAATGGAATGAGCTTGTTTTTGTTAACTTAGTTAATCAAAGTTCATCTTTCTTGCAAGAAATGGTTCACATATAGTATTCGAATGGGTCATGAAAAAAATTACTTCCAAAAGAAAATAAATACCCGAGGGGAAAAATAAAGAATGTGTTGATACCATTTCTCAACTTCGTTTTATTCTTTTGGTAGAAGTAGAAGAGGAAGTTTCTTAAGCTGTATTTATTTCTCTTTTTTTTATTGTATTCTGTCTATATTGGGAAGTTTCTTGAGTTGATACTTAATTAACATAAAGAGTGTGTTGACAGGTTAAGAAACAAGTATATACGGATATAACAAAATATGGAATGTGTCTTCAGTCATTTGGCTTTCGAACAGTGGTTTATTTAATATAGCAACTACTCATAGAGGAATTCCGATGTATGAAACTGTGAAAGAGAAATTTTCTTCTTTGCACCATGCTTTGGATCTCATCACAAACGGATACTACAGTTGTTTAGAGCGTCTTGTGAAGGAGATTGATTCTCTGTTACTTACCATTATGCTGGAAATGGACAACATTAGTTTTGTGAAGTTCCTCTGAATGTAAGAAAAAAATAAAAGGTTCCATGTTGTGGTGAATTTGGAGAGCAAGCAACGACGAGGTTTTATCAAACAAAATCTAGGATTCAGCTTCAATTAATACTATAAAACGAATTTTTTTTTTCTGTTCCATAACAACAACAAAAAAACAGATATTAAAAATTTTACGACAACTTACATTTTCTCTTCAACTAACCAAACTAAATCCTGTTGTATACTACTACTATCTTTATAAGAAAGAAATTATAATATTTTTCTCTTTTCTAATTATGACTATTTTTAAACATATTAAATATTAATTTTCTTTCATAATTTTAAATTATTTTAAAGTATATTAATAAAATATTATTTATTTTTTCATAAAAATTGATGTATTTATTAATCTACTAACAATATAACTTATACTAATTGATTGAAAATATTATTTCTTAAATATGAATAATGTCATGATATATAATTATCACTTT
>JAMLFT010012284.1:0-10447 GCA_026544285.1 Pachyrhizus erosus | reverse complement strand
TACAAATCCAGAAAATTTAATTATATTTTCTTCTCTTATTTCTATTTATTTATGACTCTCTAATATATTGTTATAAGTCTCATCTTAATTAATTTTATTTTATGCATATAGTATCTATTTATTTTCTATGTATTAAATTTAAAAAAATTTCTTTTACATATTTTTATTCATCTGTACCTGTACTAATTATGTTAAAACTAAATTTATCTATATTTCCTATAGTAATGCTATTATTCATCTTCATGAATTTTCTTTACTTCAATAATCACAATAATTTCTTAAAATAGTTTAAATTAAATTTCAATACATCTATCACAAAATCATTCTAAAATAAGTATAATTATTATTTAAAAGATCTTTTATTTATTTTCATGTTATTTTTCTTATTCTAAACAAAAATATTCTATATATTTTATTTTTTGTTAATAATTATTTCAACATGATGTTATAGTCCAAAATATAATTAATATAATTTATCTATAAATAAAAATTCCAAGAGTTTAAAATTAATTAAAAAATATAATTATAAATAAATATATTCTCAGCAACAAAGTTAAATTAAATTTGATATAAGAATATCATTTAAACGTGTCAATTTTGGCCATTTTTCATTTATCAACTACAACAAATAATTTTATCGAATACTACATTCATCCCTAAATGTAAAACTATTTTTTCTTGTTCCTTTTTATAAGTCTCTCTTCAAGTTGTATCTTGTATTTATTATTTTTGATCCCAAATATCCTTAACTACTTTACAATAAATGTTGTATTAATGAGATAAACTTATTCTCTCTAATAATAATTGGAGAAGACATGTAACACACATTAAGTAGCTATAAAGTAATTAAGAGGAAAGATTGAAATAATGAGTTTCAATAAATTTAAGAATAATTTTGGAAATTTACTTCAATTTATTAACAAAATTAATGTTATTAACTAAATTAACTAACTTTCTTAAAGTGTGAGAATTAACTAAAAGAATCTTATATTTAAGAAGTAATACTTATAATTCAGTAGTTTAATAACTTTCAACTATTAACTTACCAACTTACATTTTAGTTAATTTTATCAAACATAATCAATCAATAAATGCATCTACATGCATAAGAGTACGTAAACATTTCATTAATAGTTTTTACAATAAAGTTTAAAGAATAACTAATTATTTTCTTAACTAAAAGATTGAAGGGAGTATTGTTCTGATTAAAAAGCCACTTTCACAAGTTATTAGCCATATATTATAGAATCTAACTTCAAATACAAAAGCAAAGTTTTGAACAACTTTAAGAAGGATCCACCAAGAATTGAGCTTGTTAAGTTATATTTGCTCATAGTGACTCTACTGTATCACGTCAAAAGATTCTTCTTTTAATAACCTAAACATGATATGTATAAAAAAAACACTTATATATAAAATACTTGCCTGATTTTTAATGCTTAAGTAATAATACTATTATTTTAGCAAAAAATTGAATAAAAATGTTCTTTCTAAATGTTATCAAACTGCAAATGTCAATATTTATTGTTGAGTGTGTGGTTCGACTATTATGAAATTATTTCAATTTAATTAATATATTTAAGTTCAAATTTTAAATATAATTACATTAAGTATTAAAAAAAATTATTATCCATAGAATCTTATCTCTCATGGCTCAAGCTTTATAAGGACTAAGGAAACATTTAATAAGAAGGATAAACTCATCAAATCAGACAAAAACAAATCATGCTTATACACACGGTGACGGATTATAGAACATTGGGTAAACCTTGAGATAAATACCTAAACATATAATGATCTAAACATGTCATGAATCCTTTAAGTTTAAACTATATAACCATAGAATCCCTTCCTAAAGACAAAAGAATTAGACCATCATACGTAGGTGGAGGTAACACCTTGCTACTTTACTTATTATAAGCTAAGAATGGATGGATTTACATGAATCTTGCTGAAGCAGAATTGTTAAAAACTTCCTAATCATACCAGCAGTTGCCAAAAGCAAACAACCCTCTAAATCACTTTCCCACTTACCCAATCAAAAAGCTGGTCCCACCTTTATTCTAATCAAATCAAATTTGACCCAAATTTAAGATGTTTAGCTGCAAAAGCAAAACTATTTTTTAGACTAAAAAAATTAAGTTGGAATTGAAGCAACAAGTGTAACGTCTATAACTTAACATTTATTTAATAAATAAAACTTCTTTTCATAAATTTTTTGTTCAAATTATCGATTTCTTTAATTGAAAAGGAATACAACATCCAAAAGTTTTGGACAATTCCCTGTCAATTAATAAAAAGGTTAGGTTAAATCAAATTAAACATATTCAATAATTCTTAAGAATTTTAAAAAATGTGTGTTTAGAAAAGTTCTTTTTTTGTCTTAAAAAAATTGTACAATTTCTCCTTTTTAACAAGTAATTCACTTTTAAGTCAAAACTATCCAGTAATTAAGCGCAACATACACATAGTAATTCATTGACAATAATAGATGTAAATTTTAAATTGGACATAAATCAAGATAAAATATACTAGCACATTATCACTTTTACTTATCATCAAAAGGTAATTCAGTAATATATCCATATACAGACCAAAATTTACAAAATAAAATAAGTTTTTTAAAAGGCGATTTACATTGCACATTTACAAATGAAAGTAGGATCCAGTATACTAATTAGTGGTATCTTAGTCAAAGTATAGAAAGTAAATCCTATTTAAGTACCTTGATAATTGTACATGGTCATCTTCACCTATGTTGATCCCTCTAAGGGATCCTCCTCTTTGAAAGAATCATCCTCTTGATTTTGGGTCACGACTTCCATAGGAATCGAGTCCTAAGCAAAAGGTGAAACTGGCTGAATCAGGCTCCAATCTATTATGTATCTACATAGCAAAAATCCACACATCGTGCTAGGTCGAAAGAGGAAGAGACAAAGCTTGGAGGGACGCCGACAAGGGAATGAACCGTGTTTGAAGGCTCATTTCCTTCAGTGGCTACTATCGAATCGAGAAGGGTAGATCCTAAATATACGGGTGAAGTGGGCAGTGCTCAGGTGTAGTCAAGAGCGAGAATTTGAGTCATAATAATGGGGAGATCAACATAGATAAGTCTTCTGTGTGAAATAACATCTGGTGGGAGAAACGTGAAACACACTAGTCTTGTGAATGTGTTCTCCTCGTATAACAGGTCATGGACCCGTCGTCCTTATATGGACTGTACTGTTAGTCAAAAAATTGGTCGATAGTAGCTCGCCATTAGAATTTGAAAGAAAAAGGAGTGAGTCCTCCATCCTCTCATAAACCATTCAAATACAAGTATAATCACTCACTCACTCGTCCTCTTTCCTCACTACAATATTCCTATTTACTCCACTATTGTTTGCATTTTTGACCCTCGTTGCCTCTTGACATTCCAGATCACAGAGGACTTACGTGACACATTTTCATCGTCCATTGTTTGCTTTCTAGGTGACAATTAGGAGGACATACTCTGTCTGGTACTCGAATCAGGGTACTCTTGACTAATGATGGTAATGTTCCATATTTGTCAGAGACGCCAAACTAGTCACATAAGTCCTTTTACTCTCAGAGCTATCACAACTTAGCACCTTATACTATCCTTTAAGACTCTTAGAGCCTACAAAAATTCCTCAAATACCATACTATAATCAACTCATGCAATTCTCATCTTAATTTTCTCACGCATGACTTTGTCGTACCATTTGTCAACCACCTCTATCATCATCACGATCGAGCCTCGGTTGGATATTGGTACCGACACAATGATTCTTTACAGAGTAAGGTTTGACCCTTATGCACAATCAAAACATCAAGATCATCATGTCTTCCTTGCAACGTCAGACACTCTAAGTTCTAAATTACTAATGTGCGAGTTCCAAATCTTTTAACAGGTAGGCAGAAGATTTTTTTTTTTTTTTAATATGTCGATTTGCAGGTAACCTTTCTGCTCCCTGCTTCCTTTTCTCCCTCTGGTTCCTGTTCTGCACCCTCATCATAAATGTCCCGTTTAACTCTCGCTCTCTCTCTTCTCTCATTATCTCATCTTTTTCCTTTTCCCTCTTTGCTCATCTTCTTCGTGCGCCAGGGGTGCCCTACAGAACAGGGCCTACATGTCGCCACCGCTTGACGGGTTTGTATGCTTTACTTTCAGAGTGCCACCACGTTGAAAAACTCATCGAAATGTTGTTGATGGGTAATGACACCACGAGTTACTCGTCCATGGCTTCATCATCATCAATAGAGGTCCATTGGTTGGCCTAGTACGAGAACGGGGACGCGCTCTTCTTATTAGCCGAAACTCATCCTAACGAAACCACCCCTTTAACATCATTTCCCATTCAAAAATGGTTCTAAGGGAGGCGAGGGTTGAACCCACCAACACTTGCGTTAGCCACACAAGTTCGGTATCAAGGGAGAAAAGAAAATAAAGCAGGAAAGAGAAAAAAAAATGCAAAACTTGATAGTGGGACGATGAACCTTATTCACTACACTAGGATGGCAAGCACAAAAACACCATGGCCAACCAATGGCACTTTCAATAGCATATAAACAAATATAGCCACAGGAAACCAAGAACAATTCAACATAAATAAAAGGGAAAAGAAGGGAAGGTAGCTAGGAGTGTATATAGAGCTTCCCATGCACTCCCTTCTCGGCTCATATCAAATGACTATGTGAAAATGAAAGACTTATCCTTACTTTGTGTTGGGTGCAAAGGATGGAGGAGTTGCTCATGCCTTCAGCCACGTCTATGTTGTTGGTGGCAGCGGGGTCGAAGTCCGACGAAGGGAAGTAATTTCAGTTTTTGCTTAGACTCGATGCTATCTATTTTTGGGGGAGATGCGATGCAATCCCATTTTCTCCCTTTTTCCTTTCCTTATATACTCAAACTTCTGTAGGGTTTCTAACCCTCTGCTATTTTTGTTTCCTTATTACTATTATTATATTATTATCAAGTTACGTTACGATTATATTTTATAATGATTTTTCATAATTAATTATTATTTAATCCTTAATACAAAATACTAATGTATTTTATTTATCCAAAGAAATCGACCAATGAATAATAACAATATTAATACTATATAAACCCTATGTTTAAATTTCTATTTTCCATAATTATTTAATTGTTATCGTTAGTTATTGTTAACCTTACTATCATATTTATTTTGTATTTATATATTTTATACATATATACATATATATATTCGTATAAAATCCTATATATAGAGAGAGCATGTATGCATATTTATATATATACTACATTATTATTATTAACATTTCTAATTTAATCCTTAATTTGGGATGTTACAATAAATGCAGCATTTTCTTTATTTATAATTAATTTTAAACTTTTGGTGATTATATTTTATTTAATTTATTCAATTTTGCATTCAAGATCAATTTTAATTAAAAGTGTTTCTATCAAAATTGGTAGAATCTTTTTTTATGATTGTTTCTTTTATTGGTTCTATATGCACGATAATAAAATATTTGTAAAAACACTCTAACACTTAAATTAGTGGCATATAAATAAAAGATAGGTAATGAATATTAGAGTTGAAATCAACTTAGGTTAATTAATCTTATTAGAGAAACAAATAAAAAGATTTTAAATTCATTAATTTAGTTATAAGATAATTAATAATATTTATATCAGATAATTACACCAACATGTCTAAAAAAAGAGTTTCCTTCCATAATCACAAGGATGCGGCTCTTAAGAGGTTGTGATCCCACGTCGATTGCAAATATAAACTAAGTTGTGCTCACTAGGCTGTTACAAGACTTCACTATAAAAGGTATCGAAACACAACCTTCTTTATTCATGTTTTTTAATTTATAAAAAAGAATAAGCAACAAAGGCTTCACAAGCAGTTCCCTCTTTACTACAAAGTTGTTTGGATATCTATGACAAAGCAAGTGAAAAGGCACCTATTGGCCTTTAAGTTAGCATTTTCACTTCAAATTGTTTGAGAGACATGCCTACGGACCAAATATTTGCATGCAATGCAAAAAAAAATAACATTATGCTCTAACCATATATGTTTAAAAGAGATCAATAATTAAGATAGGCATAAGCTAAAAATAATTGATACATGCAACAATAATTTTCACAGATAAATGAGGATACAAACGCTACACTACATTATAAACTAAATATTTTGAAAAATAGACAAAAAGAAAGGCATGCATGTTGAAAGAAACACACAAGCATGTTAACATTGTCACCGCAGCAACCTCAAAGACAGAATGATGCAGACAAGGATGATACAACGAAGGATTTAAAGAACTATTTGCAATCTTGTTGTGAAACTAAGTGCAGATTTATAAAAGAGTTACAAAATCATGTTGAGGGAAGGAGCATTGTGCTAATAATTCACAATGGCTTATATGCGTGCGCCAGAACTCGAAGGATATGTGAAGCCAAGGTCTTTCAAGGTTTCATGCTTAAGGTGGAAGATTAATCTATCAGCAAAAGAAAGTTCTCCTATGCTTCCAGACATGTTGAACTCCACATATTATTGTACAGTCAAAAGGGGGATCAATTCCGTTTGAGTAGTAGTTATTTTTGTGTTAAATATTGATAGGAGTGAGTGTGGTGGAGTTGTAGTTGGCTTTGGTGGTTAGGCTGTAGCTCAAGAGGGAAGAAAATGCCATGAAAAAAGGAAATATAAGAAGATGGACATTTTGCTTTCATGTTGGTGTCTGATACAATATTTTCATTTTAGTCCTATTGTCCTAGCTATCAGTTACATGTGTCATAGATATTATATTTAGGGGACCACACTTAACAGTTGAACTAACTTAAGTGACGATATTTTTTGAATATCTGTAGTTTCAAAGAACGAGTGTTGTTCACTTTTACAAACTAAAATGATTCTATTATGTATTTTGAATATTACTTGCATCCGAACCCCTATAACTAATTGTGTCAGATGTTAGATAAAATTCTTAAATTTACTTCAGAGGCAAATTGGGTAAGAGTATTGTTAACATAGAAGCCAGGGAAACGGTGAAACCTCACTATTAAGCAGCATTTTCAGTCGAACCTATGAAGGCACTCTTCTTGATGACATAAGCTTTGTACTCGGGACTCATCTTTTGAAACCTTGTCTTGTCACATGCTACTAAGTTAAAAATGAAAATTTTGTATTAGAGCTAAAGATGAATTAGTAGTTAAAGAAGAGTTGTTTAGAATTTATGGTAGAGTGGAAAGGTATTTACAATTTGCTTCATTGCATAGAGTGGGTAACTCAAGTGTTGGTTCCATTACCAAATTTTAATGGTTTTGGTTGAATAAGGAATTCAATGGACTAAGAAGTGGTGTTAAACAGGGGAGGGAGTGTGTTAGTGAATTAGAAAATGCTAATCTATTGATATTTTTTTGCATACCATTCATCTTAGAAGACCAACGACTCCTTTTTATTTATTCTCTGTTGCCTTCCTTTCCATGACCTTTTAGTTTTAACGATTAATTGAGTTGGAATAGTAGAAAAATCTTGTAGACATTTGTTTTGGTTTGGTGGGCGATATGAGTGAGAAAAATCCATACAACGAGACAAAGTTGTACTTCAGAAGAAAGAGAAACATGCCTCCATTCAAGAATAACTAGGCTAAATTTATTTGAAACATTCACTGGAACTAACATCTTGTAAACAAATTTCTATACCAAACTGAGATTTTAAAATTCCCTGAGGTGCAATTCTTATTGAATAAACATTAAATACTATTTTATTATTTTCAGTTTTTGAAAAGCATGTTAATGCCTATAAATAGGTTGTTCTTTCTATTGTAAAAGCAGAGAAATAAAAAATAAAGATTTTAAGAAAAAAATACAAGAGTTTGTTAATTAGAGTATTTCTTTCTATCCTATATCTCTCTAATAGTGCTACAATTTGGCATTAGAGCTAATGATGAATGTGACGGGTCAAATGCCGCTACAATGGTTAACGAAGGCGAACTACGAGAACTGGAGTATTCAAAGGAAAACTCTTCTCGATTCTCAAGATGCATGGGAGGTGGTTGAAGAAGGATTCGAAGAACCAACAAATACCACAAGTCATACGACAGCTCAATTGAAGGCTGGAAAGAGATGCGATCAAAGGATAAGGCAGCACTATACATGTTGTTCTGAACCGTTGACGAATTGGGCTTTAAGAAGATTGTCAGTGCAACTACTTCAAAAGATGTGTGGGACATTTTAGAAAAAGTGTTCAAAGGAGCCGACCGAGTTAAGCAAGTGCATCTCCAAATTCTTCGTGGCGAGTTGGAGACCATGAAGATGAAGGAGTTAGAAAGTGTATCTAACTACATCACGCATGTATAGACCATGGTGAATCAATTCAACCGAAATAGTGAAATGTTAACCGATACGCGAGTTGTGAAGAAGATTTTGAGATCATTAACCGATAATTTTGAGAATATTGTGTGCGCGATAGAGGAGTCAAAGGACCTGGCAACACTGACGGTTGACGAGCTTGCCAATTCTCTCGAGGCACACAAGCAACATAAGAATAAGAAGGAGGAGGAAACACTCGAGCAAGCACTTCAAACCAAGGCGTCAATCAAAGATGAAAAGGTACACTATTCTCAAAATTTTTGAGGTAGAGGTTGTGGCTATGGAAGTCGTGGAAATGGTCATGGTGGTCAAGGCAGCAATCATGAAGAGTACTATAAAGAGAAGGGACAGTCGAGCCAACCAAATTGGAGTGGAAGAGGACGCGGCCGAGGAAGAGGCGGCCGATCAAATTATTCCAACATCGAGTGCTACAAATGTCACAAATATGGTCGAAGGATTGCAACTCCGACAAATGTTATAATTGTGGTAAAGTAGGGCATTTTGTAAAAGATTGTCGAGTCAATAAAAAGGTGGAAGAAACAATCAAGCTAGCCTTGGAAGACGAAACGAATGAAGGTTTTCTCTTGATGGCTCAAAATGAAGTCAACACCAACAATGACAATCTGTGGTACCTCGACTCAGGGGCAAGCAACCATATGTGCGGTCACAAGTACCTATTCAAAGAGATGCAAAAGATTGAAGATGGTCATGTGTCATTTGGAGATGCATCAAAGGTGGAGGTCAAAGGTCGAGGTACGGTTTGTTACTTATAAAAGGATGGCTTAATTGGGTCAATCCAAGATGTTTATTACGTACCAGACCTTAAGACCAACATTTTGAGTATGGGGCAACTCATAGAGAAAGGCCACTCAATATTTTTGAAGGACAAGCTACTACACTTGAAGGACAAGCAAGGGCGTTTGGTTGCTCAAATCGAGATGGAAAGAAATCGGATGTACAAACTGAACTTAAAAAACATACAAGAAAAATGTTTGCGAGTTGATGTAGAAGACAAGGCATCGCTGTGGCATTGCCATTTTGGTGACCTACATCATGGTGGCCTAAAAGAGTTAGCAAAGAAGAATATGGTGCACGGGCTACCCAACATGGACTACAAGGGAAAATTTTGTGAAGAATGCATGCTCAGCAAGCATGTGAGAACCTCATATCAAAAGAAGACAGAATATTGGGCTAAGCAACCTCTCGAGTTTATTCATATCAACATATGTGGACTAATTACCCTCAAATCTTTCAGTGGTAAAAGGTATTTCATTTCCTTTATCGATGATTTCTCACAAAAAACTTGGGTTTATTTACTAAAAGAAAAATTTGAAGCATTCATGGTGTTCAAAAAGTTCAAAGTGAAGGTGGAGAAGGCAACTGATAGATACATCAAAGTTGTACGATCCGATAAAGGTGGCGAGTATACTTCAACGACTTTCATGGAGTATTGCGAGGAGCAAGGCATAAGGTGATTTCTAATCGCACCGTACTCTCCTCAACAAAATGGTGTTGCCGAGACGAAGAATCGGACCATTCTCGACATGGTTCGGTCAATGCTCAAGAGCAAAAAGATGCTAAAGGAATTTTGGGCGGAAGCTTTGCAATGTGCCATCTATGTGCAAAATCGATGTCCACATGTGAAGTTAGATGATCAAACACCACAAGAGGCATGGAGCGAACAAAAGCCGACAATTTCTCATCTCAAAGTGTTCGGTAGTGTGGCTTATGCACACGTACCGAGTCAACAAAGAATGAAGCTCGAAGACAAAAGCAAAAAATATATTTTTATTGGGTATGATGAGAAGACAAAAGGGTACAAGCTACTTGACCCGATACGCAAGAAGGTGATGGTGAGTCGTGATGTGCAAGTAAATGAAGCAAGCAAGTGGGACTAGAACAATTTGACGGAGGTTGGAGAATCATCAATCGTTGCACCAACAAGTATACCAATCAATTCTAAAACTACCGATGGTGAAGATAAACCACGACAACCCAACATGCAAAGTTTGCAAGATTTGTATGATTCGACAAATGAGGTACATCTTGTATGTCTTTTGGCAGATGCTGAAAATATCAGCT
>JAMLFT010012282.1:0-10513 GCA_026544285.1 Pachyrhizus erosus | reverse complement strand
ATTAAGGTATTTAGAATAAGTATATGTCTTTGCAATAATAAAAATAAAAAATTTTGAGTACAAAATTTTTATACAATTAAAAAAAAATAGAGAAACTTTTATCTATATTTTAATTCATAAAAATATATAATATATTAATTAAGGTAATTATGACAAACATATATATATATATATATGTATAATAAAAATAATAAAGTATGAGAAGAAAATTTTTTATGCAATTGAGTAAAAAATCACTAGAAATTTTTTTTATCTATCTTTAAATTCATAAAACCATATAAATATGTTAATTATTAGAAAAATTATATCCTTATAATAATTAAAGTAAATAAGTTTGAGATAAAAAAAATTTATGCAATTAAATAAGAAATATTTTAAGAAAGTTTTTTTTAATTCATAAAATTATATAAATATATTATTTAAGGTAATTATAATAAGTATATATCTTTATAATAATTAAAATAAAGAACTTTGAGTAAGAAATTCTTATACAATTGAACTAATTTTTTTAAAAAAAATTATCTATTTTTTAATTAATAAATTATATAAATATAATAATTAAGATAATTAAAATAAGTACATATTCTTTTTTGAAATAATTAAACTAATTATGATCAACACATATGTGTTATAATTAAAGTAATTAAATTTATTTTAAATTAAAATAATTATATAATTTTAAATCAACTAGAATAATTTTGATTAATATTTCGCTTTTTTGTGATTGACAAATGTACAATTTTTGTAAAAATATTATCGATAAATCACTAAAATATTATATAATATTATCTAATCACAAATAATTTATGATATATTAAAAAATATGAAACTTAAATTTGATTAATGATTTATAACCATTATTCTCCTTCTAATATAATTTTATTGAATACAACGGTTTTATTTCTTCAATAATGTTAGTGGAGTTTTTTTTATCTTGTAATGTACTGAGAACTTAATCAACTTAGACCCGTAATTGTTAGTGGAGTTTTTTTAAAAATAATTGAATAATTTTGCTTTTGAGTATATGTTTTTAAATAATCTTGGTCAATTTTTAAAATTCATCCGTTTTCTGTTTTACACAAAAACCTCGTGGGTAATGGCGCCAACAATGAGATTGAGGCTGGAAGTCGAAATTGGTTGACAATAGTAGCGGAGTTCATCGTAGGATGGTGGGTGGTGCCCAGTGCTGAAGGAAAAAAAAAAGTGGGGAAAACATGTTGTGAGGTATACGTTTAAATCGAAGTTTTTGCAAATTAAACTTGATTGTAGTAAAGGTGTGTGCGAATAAATTAATTTGTCACTGGAAACATTTATTGGAAAAATAATTTTGAGAAATAAATGTTGCTCTGATAATATTAGTAAAAATTAATATTTCTGTCACTTTTTTTTTTCACATTACCCTACCTCTTTGTAGTAAAACACAATATGATGTACAAATAATATGTAAATGAAAAATCCTTTTAGATATATAATTTTTAAAATGATATGAATTTTTATTTAATTAACATTAAAATTATAAAATAAAATTAATAGAACATTTGTTTCAATATGCATATTATTGGAATTATACTCACTGCCAATATAGTCACACAAATTTCGATATATAAAAAACATAATTAATTGACTAACATAAAACTGTTGTGGCATATTAATATAATTATATATTTTTATTTTGACAAATTTACTCCGAATTTTGCAGTTATATCAACAAACCACATTACTTCTCTATTAATCAATAAACAAATGACAGAAAATAAAATTTGTAAATTTTAAAAGTTAGAGATAGAATACAATTAAACTTAATGAAAAATTTATAATTTTTAAAAGAAATATCCAGTCACGAATTATATTTAAGATCATATATCTGACTGAGGCGAGCAATTTTCTGACGTCAATAATTAAAACTGTATACATAATGATAATGCTTATAGATGGTTGTATAATTCATTTTTCCTCCGTCGTCTCAGCATTCATTAATATCCCATACAGGAGAAATCTAGCATGGTATTCGGGTAATAGGTCTTGATTTTCCCAAATATTGAAACCCTTTTACTCCTCAATTTCAAGTAGACGGAGTGCAGCAAATATGACACCAGAATCTCGTACAAGGCCACAAGTATAGCAAATGTCACATCATCCACCAAAAAAGTTTCCGCACAAAACTAAATAATTAGACGTACAAGCATGAATGATGGGAAACACAAATGTTGAATAGAGAAATTCACGGAAAGGAAATCATAGACGACTTATCACAGCTTCCACCTCAGCGGGGGTATAAAGATGATATGTTGGAGCCACCTTGGCAATGTCGACGTTGTTGGGAGTGACCTAAGAATGATGAAACAATTATATTTCATTTCATTTTCCATTTCAAGGGAGGGGCGTCAATCAATTGGCGGAACATGCATTTGATTTTATCCCTTACCTTCTCTTCCATAACTTGCTTTAAAATGGATAAAGCAATAGTCTCAGCTTCTTCAAGAGTTAGGTCCTGCACAACATGATAAATTAGCACCAAATTGCATTGTTTTCAAGTCATCTTACAGCATCTTACATAGTTCGGCTTAATTTTACATAAATAGTTATTTTTTAAAAGCCCTCTCAGGAAGCTAAAAGAATTATTTCTTCAAGAAACACTTGAACCAAACATGCACTTAAAGCCGCTAGCATGAAAGATAGTCCTTCAGAGCAACATTAGCAGTGCATAAACAAAAACTCCAAAACAATTGAGGAACAAGTTGAGAATGACGTTGCATTAATTTGACAATCAAAATTATTACAAAACTTGACTAGATTATCATTTTCCAAGATAATGCACTATATATAAAGTTGGACACAAATCATTATGCTTTATAGAAATGTAAACAGGAAAAAACAAAAAAGGAATAATGTTAACTTAACAGTTAAGTATACTTAGATGGTAAGACAGGGAATGAAAATAGTAGTAAAAAGAAACAATTTTGCAGACCATTGGCATGGTTTGTTTTATCTTCTCATTAAGTAAAATAAAAATTAGTTAAACTTAAGGTGAAGTTTAAATTGTGATTCCAAATAAAATGAATATATTATTTGAATAGTATTACCTCTTTGATACATCATACATCCTACTTTATTTATAATGGTAGGGAATTATCGTATAGCATGTTTTCATTCTACTCTACCTGTCCTGCCAAGAGTGATGGGTGTCTCCTCTTTACTTTATGTATTAACTCTTTTTCCATTTTCAAATCCTAATCAACTATAAATTACTAACTGCTATAAACAGAATATAAGGTTTAGAAACTATCAATATAAAATTGTTGATACCTTATTGTATTGTTCTTGCAGAGAACTGTCTGCACCTTCCGACCCAGAACCAATAGCTTTTCCATTGCATTGCCAAAATGTACCAGATGGATCGGTGTAATATCTGAAAATTAGAATGTTTCAATTCATTAAACGAAAGAAGTCCAAAATGAAAAGGAATGGAAACAGGACCAACCAACAGCAATATCATGTAGTTACTGAAGTAACAAAAAAGGCTAGGCCAACAAAAACAGAATACCCATGTTGTGCATTTATTTACTGTTTAAACAATAATCTGCATTAGCATGTCTGTGACACACAGGAACATGAAATTGCATACAATTTAGCCTTAAACCTTTTAAGGTAAGTAACCTACACTCTATCCCTCAATTATTTCCTGTTAAGGTAGAAAACGTTGCAAGTTGCAACTATGAACTGACTTCAATTGAGACGCTAAAACATCAATATATATTTTGAGAGTTGAAGTTGCAGGGTAGACAGCTGAACCACACAATTTATGCAACGAATCAATGGTAAGAGAAGGAACATTGTTGAACCTAAAATAGCATTCTCTTTAAACCATAAAAGGAGTGAAAAGGTGAGACAGTACTCCACAACTATGAAATAACTGCAAGGAATGTAACAATTCCTAATTCCCTTTGGCAAAGGAACACAAAATATACAGTGCATATTTTTTCTTAAAAATCACTTTTATAATATGTTAACTTGTTTGGGTAAGCCATAAGCTTTTTAAAAAAAATTACAATCTGAAAACGATCAGGTTTTAATGTTTTATATTATTTTGAGAAACTATAATGAGTAGCTTCTAAAACAATCTCCACAACAACTCACACTTTAGTACTTCACACAATCTTAAGCTTAAACAAGCAGGCTTACAAGAGAAAGAAAGGCATTAAGTGACAACAAAAGAGGATAAGTTGTCCTCAAGGAACCAGGGGAAAAAAAGAGAGAAATTAGTGAAAAAGGAATTCTTGGCAAAAGTATGTCCAATTTAGAAACCATTAAACACCCAAGTAGTTAATTAAGCTGATAAGTGGTTACTCATTAACCACTCTTTTGATCAAGATTAACCAGAAAAATTGTAATTGTTCTTGAAATATTTGTCCAGAATTCCTTTTTATTGTAATTTCACTAATCCCCAGAGAAAAACATAATATATTAGGAAAATTTAAAAAGCAGGCTGACGTCATAAATTCAAACAAACCAACTTGTAAAGTAATCACTAACTAAACACAGAAAACAAGCCAAAAGGATAACTCCATCACATTAACCGCAAGTAGCCATGCTTTATAGATGGAACAAATACTTACAAGCTTGGTCCTTTCTCATCATGGCCAGCAATGAGAAGAGATACTCCAAATGGTCGAGACTGTCAAAGAGAAAAGAAATGACAAATGTTAAAATACATATATGATGATCTACTGCAACAGGAACACTGCCATTTAATATTTTGTACAAAAGAAAAAATTTTATTGGCACATGTTACTGAACCAGTGTATCTGAACTCTGAACCACCTTGTATGAGGAATTTTACATTTAATGATTTAATTATAAATTAAAATGTGGTACATTCAACAATTGATGCAATATGAGGATATCTGTGCATTCTGAAATTTTTTGGTAAATAAAACTTGTTTATATCTCCAATCAACAGTCGTCAAATGCAATATATAGGGCATCAGTATCTCTACTAGAAACATAAATAAGAAGCAGCTTCACAATAAATGTTCATAAATTATTTTTTCTGGAGTAAAATATGCTTTTGATCCCTTTAAAATTTTTCAAATTCAGTTTTAGTCCTCCAAAAAGCTTTTGTCCTATTTTCGTCCCTCTAATTTGGAAATATTCCACTTTTGGTTTTGGAGGACTAAACCAAATTTGGAAAAATTTTAGAGGAATCAAAAACATATTTTATCCTTTTTATCCCTAAACAGAAGCAACATAAGCAAGCAAGCAAACAAAAATAGACACAAATATCATAGATGAGAAGTTCTTTACCATGGATTCTTCATCACCTTCACCAAAACGCAAGGCTAGATCACAAAGGGCTTGGGTTGTGGACTCAACAGTCATTGGCTCACCATAGGAGAACCTATGATTCTGTGAACAATAAACCAGAAAATATCAATCATTTGCTAATCAACTACCTAATATATGCTATAAGATTCACAATACCTGAGTTTCAACCCGTGCATGCTCAACAAGTGTTCGAGCATCAGCAATCAATCCACTCATTGCACAACCTATGTGTTCATCAATTTCCATAATTTTCTCAACACTACTTGGCTCCTGAAAGAGATGTTTCACGCTTAAATCAATTAAGGTGCAAAGCAAAAGTAATCACTACAAGATAATTGTGTTTCTTTACGTTGAATAAAATCCATATAAACTATAAATTCGATTATAATAAAGGTAGAGATTTAGAGGTTCATTGCATGCAGAACCTAACAATAAATTATCCAAGTCTCACCCCCCCCCCCCCCCAAAAAAAAAAAACAATAATCAACAGAAGATCTTTTTTCACCTAAAAACAAAAATGAAAACACAAGGGTAAAAGAATATCAACGTAAACAGCCTTATTTTTCATGGTACATGACTATATGCACAACCGAAATTTGTCTCTATGAATATCAACAGTCAAAATTTAGAAATATATACAGCAGGTTGCCTGTGTCAACAAACAATATTTTGCACAAGCATGTTTCTTAGTTCCATCAAATTGTATATTGATAGATTATATTTAACAGCACATTTATGTGTAGAAATGTCACAGTAAGATGATAAAAATCAACTAGCATAATCAAAAAGAAATAAAGTGACCAGCAGTGGCGAAGTGATGCGCTTTTCAACTGCAAGGACAACACCCTCTTTTGTCTTCAACCCAATCGCAGTTGATCCCAGCTGCAATTGAATAAAAACCCATTTACAAACACAAACACCAAAAAAAATACAATATAAAATCTTTTTAAAGTTGTAAACCCTTTACGTTTCTTACAGATGGATAAAAAAATCACGGAAGAAAATGATCAGGGTAAGCAACATACCTTGATGGCTTCAATTGCATATTCAACCTGAAATAAACGGCCCTCAGGAGAAAAGGTGTTGACTCCTCGGTCATACTCAGTCCTATTTCACTCACAAAATAAACAATTAAACAAAAAGGAAAAAAAGAAAAGATTTCAGGAGAATCCATTTGTTAATTGAATCAAGCAAAATAGAAAAACCCTAAAATGCAAGTTTGCAGCAAAGAGGCACCTTGTGAGAAACATCTTTGACAAGTTTCAGTTGAAATACTGCAGAAAATTGTCAAAGCAAAAGAGATTAGAACAAAGGCAAAGAGTAAAGAATGGGAAAGGTTTGGGGTTGGGGATTGCGGAAGAGGCACTTGGTTTGCTCTTCACTGAGGTTTGTGAGCATGGCAATGGAGCAGGGACAGGTTTTCCTTCCCCACCCTTGATTACTGTTTATCAGTTTTAACACATTTGTAGTTCCAACAATATAAGCTCTATAATTTAAAATTTTAAATCTAATACTATAAACCAAACACGAACTCGGTAGAACTTATAATAATAAGCTGATAATGTAGTCTAATTAGAAGTAGTTGATGTGTAGTCTCATTACAATAATAAGCTCATAGTAATCTAACACAAGCATGGTAGAACTTATAATAATAATCTAAGACATTCACCTATTTCCTATTCATCCACCATTCTCTGAAAAATAAAACAATATATGTGAAAATGCAATAATACAACTGATCATAAAACAGATTGATATTGGGTATTTTCACACCACTAAAATTTCATATAGTTTCCCCACTGTCCTTCAAAAACCTCTGAAACCATTAATTGTCTCCACTGAAGAAAAGAGAACAGCATTACATATTCACCATGAGCTGAGGTTATCAACAAACCTACCGAAATAATCAATACACTCACTTGACTCCAACACCAAGAACACAAAATTCTGGCGGAACAATCAGTTTAAGGAGAGTTTTACATGCTCAAGTTTAAAAACCTTACTCCAGGTTTCCACAAAGCATATCCTAAATTTATAAAATTTACTTAATTAAAGCCTATTGTCATTAATTGTGCAAGTTTTGGTAGCCGGCACATCTTCATACTTTTTGTGACAGATAACAGCCAGCCATTCAAAGAAGAAATGGCCAAAAAATGTAATAAATTGAAATGTCCACCAACAACCTAAGGAACCAGCCTCATATACATACATTTCTCTCACGTCTTTTCAACGCACAATACTGACTGACCCACTCTGATATTTTTCTCCATTTTTTAGAAACTGGCAACACTTAAAGCAACAGAAGGCACAAGACTTCCCCCTCAGTTTTCTCTCTAGTATTTTCTCATAAGTCACGAAGGGGAAACAATACACATAAAAAAAAAAAAAAAAAAAACATAATTTCATACTCAGATTCACACTACCACCTCCAACTGATTATTTTCCTTTCTTAATAAAAGATACGCAAAGCGAGACTCTCCTCTCATTTACAGAACCATATCCAGCTAAAAGCAACCTGGCAGCACCACTGACACCACCAAATTACACACTATTGACTAAACGAAGGATTCTTATACGGTAACCAGTGTCAACATACAATGAATCAAAGAGGGGAAATAAAATCACGGAAAAAACCCTACCTTGTATTTGATCTGCGAATGCCAAATGAGAGACCAACCGCAAGAGCTCAGAGGGTTGGGCTTTTGTGCTTAATTTTGCTTGTTCAAGGGGCCTTCTCAGAAGTCAAAAATAATATTGTAAAAAATATAAAAGTAAATTGATATCACGCACCTTTTCTCTTTAACCGTTCAATTTGACACTTTTAAGATGTGTGACCCATATTAGGATGTTTCCTTTTATTTTTTCCTCCGTCTAATTACAATTACGTTGAACAAAAATACAAGGATTTTAAAATAAATAAATACTACATCCAATATATGTAATAAATTTGCAAAGTAGATATAAATATTTTTTACACTGTCTTGTCTAATAATAAATTTTCATATTTAATTTTAACGATAATTATGTTAAAGGATAATTTTTCTTTTTTATTCATTTTTTATCTTGTGATATTATTTAGTGTTTCGAGTGTTTTAATCTGGTAATCTTTGTGGTGTAATTTTAAGTAAAATATGTTTTATAATGTCTTTAAAATTTTTAAGTTTAACTTTAGTTCCTTAAAAAAAATTGTAAGAGAATAATTAATGTTATGTTTAATTTGCAAACTCATTCAAACTAATTTAATTATATTTTTTATGAATTATATTGAATTAAATTTATTTTAATGAACTTCATTAAAATTCAATTGAGTAAAGAATTTAAACTCAACTCATTTTAATTTAAATATATATAGAGTGAAATATATTTTAGATTTTACTAAAATTATTAATATTTTAATTAGATTGTTTTTAAAAAAATTATATTATTTCAGTTCTTTTAATTTTAAAAATATATTTTAAAATATATATATTTTTAAATTAAAGAGATCAAAATAATATAAAAAAAATTAAAATATTTAATGTGAATATTTATAATTTTAGATATATTTAAAACATATTTTATCTTTAAATATATAACAAAAAATATTGATTGTTTACTAATATAGAAAATCTTAATAACTTAAAATAAATTTAAACTTTTATATTTCAACCCAACTCTCATATTAAATTTATGATTATTATTTTAATGATTTGGATTTTTATAATTATTGTTGACTCGAGTATTTTAAATAGTAAAATAATAATATGTATATATGAATATCATGAGTTGTTAAACAGGTTACAAGTATATATTTATTAATATAAAATATTTGTTACTCAAACATATTATATATTTATGATTTATTATATAAATGTAATTATAGGTTATGTTTGACTTTTTTTTTAGACCTTGTAGTTGCAAAAACAAGTCTTGAAAACATTTCACATTGATTTTAAGTTTAAAATCATCCTAACTGGATTAGATTGCAGAACAAAAGATAAACTCAACTCATTCTAATTTAATTAAGTTTAATTGGGTTAAGTTGAAATTTTGACTAAAATCAACTCAATGAAAATTACCTACACTATTAAATTTTTGTCTTTTTATTTTTTTAGTTTTGAAAAACACTAATTATGATTATCAAAATGATTTGGATAGCGGTTTATAAATATAATTAAATGTTATTTTGAGAATTAAAAATGGTACATTTAAAAATTAAAGTAACTAAAATAGGACAAAAATTATAACTAAAATTTAACTGAAAATATTTGAGTACAAAAACATACAATTTATCCTATAATTTTTTTTTATCATATTTTTGGCAAAAAAAAAAAAGTTGATTAGATATATAAAGTGATTATTATAAAAAAAACTAAATAATTAGTCATTAAAAATCAATATTTTTTATCTTACATTAATAAAAATATATATATAACTTACATTGAGTAGACAATATTAAGTGGAGATAAATATTTAAAAATATAATATTTTTTATCATAATCCAATTACCAAATTTAAGCTAACTTGGTGTTGATTGAATTAGATTTTGGATTAGTGGAAAAAAAATAAAATTCAAATAAAATCTCAATTAAGGATGATGTTGTTTTAAAACTTATTTTTAAAAATGTTTTCTTCTTAAAATATAGAAAACTATTTTTTTAAAAAACTAATTTAGACAAACATATCATAAAAGTAAAATTTTATTTATTAAGTGAGTAGCCTTCCAAACCTGTCAAATCCATTATATTGTGTTTGGATGAAGAATTTTAAAAGGACAATTCATTTTTTAAAAAATTTCAAATATTTTATAATAAGATATATTGTTTGGATAAAAATTTTAAAAAATAATTAAAATTTTAATTATATATGAAATCATTTTGATTACTCAAAATTATGAAATTTTAAATCCAGCATAAAAATAAAATTTTAAAATTTTTCATATTTATTCCCTCTTTCTTTTCTATCTTTTTTTCTTTCATTTTTTTCCTAGCATCTTTTTTTCTCCTCTCCTTCTATTCCCTTTCTTTCTCCATATATCTTTCATTTCTCATCTTTTTTTATATTTACTTTCTTTTTCTTTTTTCTCTTTTTTCTCTTTATCAATATTAATATTAAATTATTAAATATTACCCCACATTATAGTTATTTTAAATTATTAAATATTCAAGAAATAATCAATATTTATTTCAGTAAATTTTAATATTAAAAT
>JAMLFT010012281.1:0-10513 GCA_026544285.1 Pachyrhizus erosus | reverse complement strand
AAATATATTTTCAAATATACATCTTATGAGTCAAAATATAAACTTTGGCTCAATTTATTACAAATTTGTAGATTAATTGAGAAATTTACTTATACATTTTTTTAGATTTTAAAATTAAGTAAAATCCTCCAATTTAATGATTAAGAAGAATATTATTAATTTAAAAATCCAAAAAAAATGAACGCTAAAAATGCAAAAAAAAAAACATATTAATTCATAACGATAAATTAAAAGAATAAAAAAATGAAAATTTATAAAAATAAAATAAAATAAAATAAAATCAAAATTAAAACATATAACTGATACTGGAGTTAATCGATATCAACCAACAAATTAAGTAAAGCAAACGAGATTAGGTTGCATAAAATTGAACCAACAAATTTGTTATCCAAGTTAAGTTGAGGCATTTGATAAGTCTGAAATTAACCCAATTATAATTAAATAATAAAAAAAAGAATGTGATAAAAAAAAAAAAATTGAATGGAAGATTTTTGTGATTGGTTGAATGTATGTGAAAAATGATCCAATTTTGAACAACTTTATGTTACTGTTACAAGGTAAATAGAAAGAGCAAAGTACAAGGCAAGGTGGGGGAGTGGAGGGAGCTGTGAGTCTGTGACTTTAGTGGTCCCTTTGACCAGTCCGCGAAACGTTCCCCTTCCCACCCATTCTCCACTCTCACAATTATACAAATTGAAACGAAACCTATTGCTTAATACTATAGTTCAAGTTCGGAACTCCAACCCATTACGTTGATCCTTCCTTATTTTTTTTTTTTTTTATGTGAAGAAGAATCTCATCTGTTGCCTAATACAAATAATCAGCTACTAGTAAAATAGTCAATCCACTATTATCATTAATTACAGAATTTTTATTTTTTAAATAGAAAACCGACGCTTGTGATACGTGGTGGGTCCACTGGCTTTTTTCCTTGTTCTCCAAAACTTAAATATAAAAGGCCCCTCCACCCTCTCTTCCCATTTGTTTCGCCGTTACTACTAAGTCCTCTCCCACTACCGTACAGTTCCTATAACAATCCACATTCTACTCTACAAAACTCCCCCACTGTTTCTGTTGAATGCAAACAACAATTTTAACTCAGGAATATGAGAAAGCCATGGAAGCATTTCAAGAAAAAACACGATCTCTTTGAATGTCTTCCAGATGATCTCGTTGTCTTCATTCTTTCTAAGCTCAGCTCCACCGCTTGTTATCCTTCCGATTTCATCAACGTCATCGTAACGTAAGTTGTATTTTTTATTTATTTTTTGTGAAGTTATCTTAGTCCTATCCATGTTAATGTTTCTTACAAAACAAAGACATAGATGCAATGATTTTCTTCTTCTTTTAATAGATATCCTAAGCCCCCATGTTAATGTTCCTTAAAAAACAAATACACAGATGCAAGAGGTTAAACCGTTTAGGCCTGCACCGTCTTGTCTTATCTAAAGCTGGGCCTAAAGTATTCGCCATAAAGCCCAAAAATTGGTCGGAATATGCTCACAGTTTTTTTAAACACTGCGTTAACGCCGGTAACGTGGATGCCTGTTACACTCTCGGAATGGTTAGTCATTGAACTTAATAAATATGGAAAACAAATAAAAAAAAAATTAAATTTTATGATTTTATTTAATCAAGTTTCTTTTTTTTTTTTATTATTATTTATTTATTTTGCAGATCAGTTTTTACTGTCTTAACAATCGAGGCAGCGGGCTATCGTTAATGGCGAAGGCAGCTATGAAGTTGCACGCGCCAGCTCTGTACTCGTTGGCGGTAATTCAGTTTAATGGCAGCGGCGGTTCCAAACGTGACAAAGATCTACGCGCGGGCGTGGCCTTGTCGGCGCGTGCATCTTTACTGGGACATATAGATGCCCTTCGAGAGTTAGGTCATTGCCTTCAGGACGGTTACGGAGTCCGGCAAAATGTAACGGAGGGGAGGCGACTCCTGGTACAGGCAAACGTGCGTGAGCTCGCGTATGTGATACGCGCGGTGGCGCCTTCACGTTGCGATTCATCGCTGCTGACGTGGCGTGCTCTGAGATGTGAAAGGAACATGGCATCGTGTCCGTTGCTGAGTGATTACGGTTACAGCGTGGCGGTGCCGGAGGTGCAACCGGCGAACTGGTTTCTGAGAGAGTGGTTTGAGTCAGGGATGGGGAAATTGGAGGAAGGACTCAGATTGTGTGCACACATTGGATGTGGTCGACCGGAAACGCGTCCGCATGAGTTTCGACGGTGTTCGGTTTGTGGCAAAGTGAATTATTGCTCTCGTGGATGTCAAGCACTGGATTGGAAGTTACGGCATAAAATGGAGTGTTCTCCGGTTGAAATGTACGGTGGAGCTGATGGCGGTGCAGACGTGGAAAATGACTTTGTGGTCCCCAATGATGCCGTTTGAAAAAGAGGTATTTCAGCCGACAAAATCAATTCCTATGGTAGAAAATGAGAAAACAAAAACAGAAAATAAAGAAAAAGATGGGATTCTATAAATTAAAAAATGACAATCAGTTGTATGTACTATGTACAGAACCGTAACCTTTTCATATATATATATATATATATATAAATTAGATGGACAGCAAAGATTATAAGTTCTTTTATTCAAAAATGGTTTTCTTGTTACATTTACCAACTGTGGTAAATACTACTGTTTAATTTGTTTTTATTTATTTCTTTTCAAAGTCTTTGGAAATTAAAACACAAGTGACTGGGTGCAGAATATCTTGAGATATGACAAAATAAAATTTAGTTTTCTTTCATGTCTTTCAAGGCAGGAATCTTTCTTTATTTCTCTTTTGAGAATGCCTAGATAGTTTGAGATTAGGATTTCTTAATGAAATGGTTTTGTTAAAAATGGGAAATTGCAATTGGTTTTAAAATTGTCAAATAAGCTTGTAGAGATATGGGAATATTCATTAGGTTACTACTTACGAGGATGCAAGCAATGTTTTGGTGCAAATCTAGTATCATTAATTGCGAATGGAAACAGTATTAGAGAAAGGGATGGGAAGAAAAGAAAATTAAAAAGAAAAAACAAAGGAAATAAGCTGAAATATAGTATATTGTGGGGGAAGGAAAAGGATTGAAAAGGAATAGCATAAAGTAGAAAGTCCAAAAGCACATTGGCGCTTGTGACTCCCTTTTGTTGAGTATCTATCTATCCATTGAGTGGAGAGTGAGTACATCCATTAACTATTTTTGGTTCAAGTTGCGCTATCAAAAGAAAATCTACACTAAGTTATTCATCACCTCACTCCATTTGTCATCTTAAAAAGAATTAAATAGTTCGCTTTATAAAAAGAATTCAGTTACACGTAAGTGTCACAGGTATCGAATCTTAAATAAATTCAATATTTTTTTTATAACATAATTATTAACAATTTGTAATTATTACATTTTAATTACTCATTAAAATTAGTCTGATCTTTTAATTAAACAAATATTTTAGAATTCAATTATCGTGCACAAGCTGTTTAAATATTTTATATTGTAATCCGATAATAGATTACCATGCATGATCAAATTGATAATTTTTATAATAATTAATTTTAAAAGTTATATCATATTTGTAATAATTTAAATAAAAATCTATATATAGAGTATAAAAATGAAACTCTCGAGACAACGCAAATTAATATTTATTAAAAGTTTCAAACGCTAAAATACGTGAAGACCACCTTCAGATTATGTTAAACAAAAGCAGATCTTACTTCCCCTTCTACCTCTCTTTATTTTTTGGCTAGTGTTAATATCTACTTTGTTTAGTCAAAAAAAATCTACTAAATTTGTCAACAACCAATCTCATTTCTTCTTGGCTGACCACCTGAGATCTCTCTCTCTCTGTCTCTCTCTTTTTTTATAGAAACCTGAAATCTCTCCTCTTAACTATGTTATTTCATTTCACAAGACTCTACATTAAAATTGTACTTAAAAAAATAGAAATATAACTTTACTGATTTGAACATAATATTAGTATCTCTCTACATGAAAAAATTGATACTGTTTGTTGTTGTTTTGTGGGTGGAGAATATATATATATATATATATATATGGGATGAAAGCTGTGATCAATTCTGGGGCAAAACAATAATAATAAAAAAAGTGGAGATCTTGATCTTTATATGAGTTGTGTGGCTTTAAATTGTGTGTGATGGTGATGTATACCATGTCATGCACGTGGATGAGGAGCTAGCGTCCGTTTGTGATACCAACTACTCCTCTAGCAGTAGCAGCAGCAGTAGCAGCAGCAGTAGTAGCATGATGTATTGTAGTTGTACTTGTAGCAATTGACACTTTTCAAAAACGGGCTTGGACAAATGTGGTTGTGGTTGAAAAGCCCACTGCCACATAACATTTTCCCGAAGAGATAGAAAGAAAGAAGCAGGCAAGTTCCATGTTATTTACGTTATCGTGGTGTTATCGTTGTTGTCGTCACATTGCAGAGTAACCTTTCTTATTCAAAGCCGTGATTCATGACAATTTTGACCGTTACTTATGTCCAATGTCCACTTCCCACTTCACTGCCTTGCCTTCCCTTCCGGTTTTAAGAGTCTCAAGTTCTAACCCTATTTCAATTATTGAAGCCAGCTACCCAAAGGATCAAAATAATTAAATTATCTAACCCTTGTATCATTCTTTTTACGTGACAATACTGCTATTGTTTTCTTTTTAATATGTAATAAAAGATTATAAATTTAAGATTATAAGTAACAACTTGTTAACCTGTTAGCATAGTTCTATTTGCTAATTGACACAGGTGGATACAATTTCAAATCGATTTGATGGCATGATTTGATTAATCCATATTATATTGAAGAAAATATTTGGATTGGTTGGATCCATCATTTTGATTAAGGTTTAAAACTACAAAGGTACAATTATGTCAATTCGAGTATAGGAACTTGGCACATGAAACACAAACTTATATTATTTTGAAAAAATTTAAATTTTTATATTGTATAATTTTATATTTATGTCATGCAATTCTAAAATTTTGACTTTTAACACTATTAACAAGCTTTCTTTTATTTTGTTATAATTTTCTATTGTTCTTCTCTATTTCTGTTATTTTATTAATATATTTGATGACTTGACCTAAACTAATTTAATTATGATCAAATTGATTAAGTTTACATTCACAAAATAATTTTGAAAAACCTAAACCAACTCAAACTAATTTATCTTAATCAATTTTAAAATTATTTTTAATTTTAAATTAAAACAAATAATTAATTATAATTATAAAAATAAATCATCAGTATATATATAAAGATTATTATTTTTCCTTTAGTAATTTATTTTATACTGTTGTCTGTCATTAATATGATTCACTCATTGATAAGATATTTTGTCCGTTGAACACAAATTAACACATAATTTATATCTTAATATCATGGAATACTTTTTATATTGTCAATTATAATAAATTAATTTTAAAATTTAAAATATTAGAATTTGAATATATATATATCAATGTAAAGTTGGTAATTTGTTTTTTATTAATTAATTTATACTTTAGTCTTACTCTGACATTAATATATTTTTTAATTTATTTTATATAATATATATATATATATATTAGATTAACCTTTATTCTTCTAATTATATTATGTAGTAATACACAAAATCAAAAGTTGTTTAAGTTTTAATATAAAAAAATATTTTCTAATATCAATTTAAAATAATTTAAATTTATTATTTTATAATTTATTGATAAAGTTCAAATAATTTTATACAATTATTTATAAGATTATGTTGAGTTTGAGGTTTTGATAAATATTAATTAAGTAACATATTTCATATTCTTTGAAAAGTTTCGTGTTAAATATAGTAATTTCGAGAAAATAAAAAAAGATAAACATTTACATTACTTCTAAAACATGAATATTATTAAATTCAATTCGACCCCACCGGTTGAACCGAAAATCGGACATATAGCTGTTCTGATGTCTATTTTTTTTAACGTTTTGATTTACAGAAACCTGCTGTAGGCTGTTTGAAATGGATAATATGATTACATGCAATTAATGGTTTTATTAATGAGAATACAGACGAAAAGAACCATGCAAGGATAAGACCCTTGAATTCAAACTATATATGTGACATTTTGCCACTAGGCTGGCAACATTATCCGTCTAGCAAGTGCAAAGATAATATATGTATATATATTTACATTATATAATTTTTTACTGTTTTAAGTTTTTATCTAGATTTAAAATATTCATATAATACAAAAAAAACTAATTAATATTCTTATATTATAATAAGACTACCAACATGTTGTTGATCCCAGTAGAATTAGACCTAAAATTTTTATGCAAAATTTAAGTTTTATTTTTGTAAAAAAAAATATAATTGAAAGAGTTGATTGGCTAAAAATGGTTAGTCAATTTTTTTAACAAATATTGATCATCAACAAAATCTATAGTTATTTTATATTAATAATGTGGTGGCTCACAATATATTTTTATAAAAAAATTTTAATAATATGTTTAAGAATTTGTATTTATAAAAAAAAGTATTAATTATTTTATTTAAAGTTAGTTATATATTAAATAAAGTTAAAACTAAATGTCATAAAAAGAATATTTCATGATTTATTATCAAGAATAAGAAAAATTACACTAATTTCTCTTTTGATAGTTTTAAATAACACTCACATGACTTGTTTTTTTATTTAAAAAATAAATAAATCATCTTTTCCTAAAATAACACTAAAAAAGAGTTCTTTAAAAATTCAATATCTCTTTTTATCCATACATGATTTGAGTACCAATCCCTTCCCAAGAATCACAAAAAACACTTAATGAAAAAAAGTATAAAGAAATAACAAACATCTTACCAATCGTATATAGTAAAATGATTGAAAATTAGTGAGAAGCATGGTATAACTTTGCTTCTACAACATACAATTGCTTTTGTCTACTTAGAAATTGTGAGGTAAAAGAGTTGTAGAAAAAAAACTGCATCGGTGTCTCCCATTCACAAAAAGTAATGTACTGCAAGGTGTGTGTATGCCACTTAGTTAAATAAACAAGGGAGGAAAGTTTTTGTTCCAAAATTAGAGGGGATGTGACAGTTATTTGAGAATATATGGAAGTGAGTGAAATTTCCCCTTAAATAAAAATATTTCTTTTAAAATTATAATGAGCGTATTAAATTTCTTCGCATTCCTAAAAATAGCTTTATAAGAAAATTTATAATCATTGTTACCTTTCCATAAACAATTTGTAGCAATTAACTTCTAATTGTTTGGGAGCTTCCTCTCTGGATCCTTAACTACTCGTGGACATTAAAGACATGAGAATCCTATTAGATGGAGAGTCAAATATGGTTCAAATAGTGATTAAAGCAACGAAGAACATGAACCAAAAACATATCTAAATGCAAATATGAAAAGTGAGGGGGATGATCATTAAGTTTTCACGTAGGTAGAAGGCTAATTCTAGGACGTAGTTATTTCTTTTGGTATGTTTTGAGGAAAATTTATTTTGTTTTGAGATTAATATATTTCTTCAATGTCCTCATTTCTAATGGTACCTAATGAATTTGGTTCTCATCACTTTATTCTCTTAAGTGTACTTCTATTACTTTGGATAAGTCAAATTAAAATATAATTATTTATTATTTTTTAGTTTTAAATTTAATGATAATAATATTGTATGAGTCTACTCATATAAATATTATCCTGTTTAAATATATTAAATCTTGATGTGTATGTGTGACAAAGGTTAAAATTAAAATACATAAATTAAGTGAATTTTTTTAAAAAAATCATTAACTTTTTAAAGTGATGATGTGATTTTAAAAAAATATTTACAATTGATATATTTATGTATGTATGCATGCTTGCATGAATGTATATGAAATATATTAAATGAGATGACTTTTATTATGAGAGAATGAAAGGAACACATCTTGTTCAATGGATCAAATAATGAAAAGGTTATGATTTAAAAAACAAAATTATGTGATTTTATAAGCGATCATGCTATTATTAAATAAATTTTAATCATAACCACATGATCACCAGAATATTTAATGATTGAAATACAACATAAGAAAATATATGTTGTCAGTAAAAATTTAATGTTATCAATATAGTTTTAAGGAGATATAAATGTCTTAGCCAAACTTTGTATTATTTATATGTTGCTTTGTTTATAGTTACATAATCTCATTAATGATTTTTAAGAAGTCTTCTCTCACGAGTAGTTTATTAGTATATGATTTAAGTTAAATATTGCTTTGTAACTTGACTTCTTAAGTTACATAAATGATGAATTATTTACTTATTTTTAATACCATATATTTGCTTCAAATAGTTTCTTTATTCACTAGATCCTAAAGTCATTTGTCGGTGAAAAAAGTATATGCATTCCTTTGTTTTAGCATCAATATTTCTTTTTATCTTAAGGAATATAGATAAATATCTTGCATATAAATATTTTGATTTGGTCATAATAATTTTTTTTCTAGCATATGTCACATGTATCTATCCATTGAAGAAGTCAAATTGAGCCAATCATTGTTATCATTACTTAACCATGAAATGACTTTAAATGTTTTGCACGAGAAAAAAAAAAGCTTCTTATAATACCCTTAATTACTATAATAATTTTTTTTTACTATTTTTGAAATTTATAGAGTAATTATAAACTTGACAATTTAAAACAACCCTCAAATAAAAGATTGTTTTTCACCTTTTTTAACTTTTAAATAAAATTATATTACTTGAAAATTTTTAAAGAAAGTTTATTTTTGTTAATTCATCATGAGTTTAAAAACACCTTATAATATAATTAATTTTAATAAAACTATATATCATGAAAACATTGTAACTTGGTAAATCTTTAAACCATAAAAGAGTTTCATTTGTATATTCATAATTATTACACCTAAAAATAAACAATAAAAAATATCATTTTTAAAGAAATGAATTAATTAAATTTATTTTCCAATAATATTATTGAATCATAATAAAGATTCATTTAAATATCCTAATTTACATAATTAAACCATTATATCTTACCCACACAAATACATATTAGTATTCTTGAAATTCAAAATGTAATACATTCAAATAACCTTTAATAAAATAATATAATATAAAGTAAAGTCTTAATATACTTTTTTCTATATAATAAAAGACTAAAACTCATATCAGTGACTTAATAAATCTAACTCTCATATTTCCACTAAAACTCGTCAAATCTCCTTATATAATGTTTATTTTTCAAACCATTTCTTTCATATCGATAACGCTTGATTAGTCAATCCATTTCACTATTGTTTGTCATACCAAAATACTAATATCCATCTAAAAACAAATAAAATGTATGGATAAGTCATCTACTTCACTACGATAAACACGCAAGATTCTTAGGTTACAAAATGCTGTCATTGGAACCCACTAAAACTCAATGATCTTACTTTTCTTTAGGTACTAGATAGTTCATACTTTAATTAATACAAACAAGTTTATGTGACATTTCATGTTTATGGTACACAATGGTAACCATTTACATACATATACTCGTCAATATATAACAAAAACTACAATCTCTTTTCCACTATTTTAGTGACTTAAAATTTAATGTCAATCACAAATATGATTTCATCTTAAACGACACATTCTGAAACATCACTATGATCTTGTTTGTCCAAAAGACATATAACCCCAAAGGGCTATAATATTTGTTTTATTATGTCACGTTTTGTCGCGAATATCTTCATTTTCATTATCTTTATACGACTAAAAAAAATATTCTTATTTCATTCGTCCTTAATAACTAAAAATGTAAAAGAATTCATCACTTGCAATATCCCAGAGTTCACACCAATTATGTTATCTCATTACGAGTAACATTTGTAATTTATCCTTATTTAAAATTCTGATGAAATTTCTTACTTCTTTTAGTTTTATGCTTTTCGTCAAATTTGTAATCTTCCATATTCGTCACACAGGTATTGTTTGTCTTATATCATGTCCACGATTTTTATGTACAAGCTCTAACTCCTATTAGTTATTATTTTATTTCATTATTACATTCACATTATGTATTTTATTGTTAATTAACTACTTTTGTAGTGGATATAAAATTACTTAAGGTCACTCCCAATTTTACTAAATACACTCCCTTTATAAGAGTTTATTTACCCAATAAGAATTTGAAACTGTCATTTTTTCTAAATCAAAATATTCAATACCACATGCATTAGAGTTGATTATCTAGGACATATTGCTAGATGGTTACCTCTCCTAGCCTCAAAGATCCAATTTAATATAAAACTCAAAAGTCAACAATTTCGCAAAAATTTCAATGACATAAGTTATTTATAATGTAAAGTAAAGTCTCTTTATAAGGTTTGTTTAACATCCTATTTCTCTAGTTAATAAAACTATTATTTCATAAATAAATAAAGTTGTTAGCTTAGGAATAAGAAATTATTTACTATTTAGCAAAGTAATAGATGATAAAAATAAATTAAATTAAATATATAATTAATAA
>JAMLFT010012280.1:0-10514 GCA_026544285.1 Pachyrhizus erosus | reverse complement strand
AAAAAAATAAAAATAAGAAAATAAAAATCTAAATTTTAGAAGTTAGAAATAAAATTTTATTAATTAAATACAAATAAATAAATATTTAGATAAAATAAATAAAATTTATCAAAAATAAAATAATTATTTGGTGAAAGAAAATACAAGAATAATAGGAGAAATATATAAATTGATTTATAGGATTTTTGGGAAAATTAGAAAAGAAAAGATATAATTTTAAAAAGAATTAGAAACTAAAAATAAAAGAAAAAAGAAAATAAGAAATGAAAGGGAAAAAGAATAAATAGAAAAGAAGGAGGCAAGGAGGAGCCGAACCCAAGTCCCTAGTTGGTAGAAAAATTCACTACTTGTTAGGCTGGGGGTGCCAGGTGTAGTTAACACAAAAAGAATATAAAAACCATAAGAAGGAATAAAATGAAGAAAATATATAGCAAAGTAGAAAAAGGTGTGAGGAGGAGTTGAAGGCGTGACTTGGAGTGCGGGATAGGAAATTGGGACACAGGGATTGTCATTTGACCGCTAGGACCATCGCTATGAATTTACCAAATTAAAAACTATATACGCATTCCTATTAGAACCTCTACCGCCATTGAAGCAGCTTATAAGCTCTACACCTTAAGCTCCTTGCACCATTTATGCTAGCTACAACCTTACAAGTATGTTAGCACCTTTGCCCATGTCCTGCGAGCAACTTAGGCATGAAGAAAGGGGCAAAGCTTCCTTATAAAAATGGAATCGAACCAAGAAAGAAGAAGGAAAATCGAGAAATCAAATTAAAAAATTTGCATCCCAAACCAATTCCTTTCACCCCATTTTATTTCCAAACAAGTTCAAAATTTAGTCAACATCATTTTTGTATCAAAATCAAAACCAACAGAATAGTGGAACGAAAAAATGGAAGCTCACCAGAAAGTTCATTTCACCTCGCTGGAAATTTCATTTCACCTCGCTGGAAATTTCATTTCACCTCGCTGGAAAACTTCGAAAAAGATGAAAGGGGTCATTTTCCTTCAAATTTCATTTACGAGTAGCTTTAGAATGATAGTCATTACGTTTTAGAATTATAATTTCACCAAAATTTGGTTTGGAAGATATAATTCCAATTCATAGTTTCATTGACTATTCGAAACAAATTTCTAATTCCAAAACCTATACCCAATGAGTTAAAACCCCAAAAGAAGGATTCTAAAGTCAAACATGATGTTTTCAAATTAGTTTAGGAGGAATATAAGCTAAAATTTTAAAGATTAAATCAAATTTGAAAATTTGGTATCCTCTACCAAGAACTTTCCTGCATCTGAATAATTTTCCATTTAAATGGTAAGTTTTCAATTTAAATTATCTTAGGATACTAGTTTAATTAAATGTAGAGGTTAAGAAATAATGAAAAAAAGAGGAAAGAGAAGGGATGGAGAGAATGAGCAAAGGTAAGGGAAGAAGAAAGCATAAGAAGAAGAAGAAGGAATGGGGTGTGAATAGTAAGCAGGGGTTGCAAACAGAAAAAAAATCCTTAAATTACTTTAACTCAAAATAACCTCAGCTAGAATAGTAAATAAAAGAATATAAGTTCATAGAGAAAAAGTAGGAAAAGAAAGAAAATAAGTAAGGAAAAGACCATTTTACCCTATTTCCCTTGTTTTAGAATTATCCTTTTGACTTATGAATGAATCTTTATTAAATTCTAACATTTAACAAGTTAGCCAAACTAGAATAAAATAGAAATAGGTAGAAAAATGAAAGGAGAAAATAGAGAAATAAATTATAGTGAAAAATCACTAGAAAAGACGATTTTGCCCTTTTCATATTTTTCGGATCATCATTCTTGAAATATGAATAATTTCTCCATTGAATTGAAATATTCATTAGTTAAATAAGATAGAATCAAATTTGAATATGAAGATAAATTTGAACACAAACTTAAGGGTCTTAAAAAATGACTATTTTGCCCTTGTCATTTTTTATTATAATATGTATTGTTTGATTGGTGTGATCTTGATTATAATTTTAATCTTTTTATATTGTATGATTGTTTGTGTTGATAGTAAGGGTGAAGTTTATTACCTCTACTAATAGTAGAAGGATCCATAAGTGATGACAATTGTCTCTATAAGACAATAAATTACAAAAATAACTTAGGGTAGGAAATGAATTGAGAAACTCTCAAAAAATGATTGAGTAACATTTATATAGGATTTTCAAAATAAGAATGGAAGATGGATGTTATCCAATGATATTATGGAACTTAACATCAGTACCAAGGAAGGTTGACGAATGAAGAAAAAAAGGTAGAATAGGTTAAAAACCCTAACAAGTGAGAAATAAGACTAAAGATTGCAAGGGTTCACTACAAAAGTTATTTGAGGAATGTACACAAGCTCTAGTGAGTCATTAGGGGTAGATAAGGTGTCAAGTTGTGAACCGATCAGAGTAAAGAGGGTGTCACAAAATCAGCTTGACGTCCCTGACAAAGCGGAGCATTACCAAGATTCGGATTGAGAATATCTTGGACCCAGTGTCAGGTAGGATATGTACTCCCGATCATCAACCCAAAATGTAAACTTGGATTATTGTTGACTCGCTCGTGTAAGTCCTCCAAAGTTAATCGTGATGGAGGCTACAAAGGGTCCTAAATTGAGTAGAAACCTTAATTAGGCACATTACAATGAAATGAGAGTCTATGATAGATAGTGATGATCTAAATATGTGTGTGTTTGTTTAAGGATAATTGGTTCACTCTTACAACCCCTTATATTTCAAATATAGATGACGAACGAGTTCAAACCCCTATTCCACTTGACGATAATACGCTTGGAGGAACAATGGACTCACAACTTGACTAGTGAAGATAACACATTCATGGGCTACATCAGATTCACTTTTAGACCTCTAAACATCGTAGTCCTATGACAATTTCATCATATAAACATCCTAGTGATCCTATCCTAGACGACACCACCCAAACACATGAGCATTCCTCTAGATGTTCTTGTAGTTCGTTGATGTACTTAAACCCTACCACACCAAGACTCGTCCATAGGTTTAACCCTAGTAAATGGTCAAGGTAGAAGACGGGAATTCTCAAAAGAAGAAGATCTTTTAGAGTGTTCAGATTAGGAATGTACTAAGGAACACCAATATTTTTTATCATTTAGAACTTTTACTTTTGTGTAGTATATTTTGAAATAATGTAATGATCACTTGACTTGATGTTATCATGTTAAATGAAATATTATAGTTACATGAGTACGATGTGAATAATTAGATCTCTTTTAAATTGTAACCCCTGACGAATTAAGTTTTATAAATTTACTTGAAATAAAATAATTGAAAAGATTTTCTAGAAATTAAAATAGATTAAAAAGGGTGTTACATTTCTCGATATTAAATTCAAATTCCACTGAATAGTCTTGTAATAAATTTCTTTTATCCTTACTTTGAATGGCTAACACAAGTTTTATTCAACTCTAGTCTAAGTAATTTCTTAGTTCATCTTCTACCTTAGTAATTTATTGTCTACTTGAGACAATTATTAACATCACACAAATTCCTCTATTATCAGTAGAGGCGATTAAATATCATCATATAACATAGGAATATTAAAAATCAAAGTTAAAAAAAATTCTAGACCATATATCAAAGATTATATAATCAAAATAACAAGAAAATGGCAAAACAATCTTTTTACTAATATTTTTATCTTTATTTTCTTTTCTTCTTTTCTTTCTTTCATTCTTTTCCTTCATGACTATATGTCTATGTATTTACCATCCTAATTTAGTTTATTAAAATATAAATTAAAAATTATTTTATTATATTATTTTTTTTCTATTCCCATCCCTTTGTTTACTATTCACCCCCCCTCCTATTTTACTCTTTGCATCCCTATCTTTACTAAACTCATCCTCCTTGATCACCTTTTTCCTCAAACCTTTTTCTTTTCTCCCTCCTCTTTAGTCACTCTCTCAATCTCTCCCTCTTTCTTCTTCTTACTGCTTCCTCTATATCTCTTAATCCAGTTTCCTTCTTCTTTCTTTCCCCCACCCTCTCCCTTACTTGAGAACTCCTTTACCAAATAGAGTAGACAATTTATTCAAAATTATTTTTCAGTTCATTGTCAACTTCAATTACACCTCAATCCTAACCAATTTTTATTGTCAAATAGCTTATTACCTTCTATTCTACCTCTAGACAAAGTCATCATTCAGAAATAGATCAAAAATCAAAAGAATCACCAGCTCGACAGCCACGACAGTTATGAAAAATGTTCAATTTGATTTTGCTCTATTTGTCACTAATTAAACAAATTTAGAGTTCGTTTATGTGTGGAAAACTATAAAAAATGAATACAAGGATTCAAAACAAAAAATAGACAACTCCTCTTACCTTAATTTTGAATTTTCAGTGAGAATTCTAAGCTTTCTGTGAAGCTTCGACGATGTTGCCAATCCTGATTCCTTCTTCCTTTTTTGAAATTGATTGGATTTGAGGGTAGCTAAGAGTCAAACGAATTTGTCTGTGAAAGAATTTTTGAGAAAAGATTTTGAATTCGAGTTGAAATTGCTCGAATGATTTCTCTGTTCTTTGTCCCTTTTTCCTTCGTGTTCCTCTATTTATATACGCGTTTTGCTCCTTGTTCCACCAGGCATGGGCGAAAACACGGGTGCTATGGCAAGGCATGGGGTGCAGGACGACGTGTTTACAAAGACTGGCTCGAGGTCGAAGAAATTGTGTGAGCATCTTCAATGGCGGTCAATGTATTTGAGGTAAGCTCATATACAATTTATTTTCATATGTTAGCAGCGATGGACTTAGCAGTCAAATGACAATCCCTCCCTCTCCTAACTCTCCTTTGTTCTCCTAGGCGCGGGTTCGAGTTCGCTCCACACTTTTTTTTTCTATTTTCGCATTTAATTCCTCCTATTCTCCTAACATTTATTTATACTTATTCTTTTGCTTTTCTAATTGTCATGAGCCTCCCCATCTCAATTGGTAGCGCTTCTTATCTTTCCCTATTAGAGCCTTCGAACCCAACCTTATTTTTTTCTTTTCTTTTTCTTATTTTCTTATTTTTGTTTCATTTTCTATTTTTAATTTTAAAATTATTATTTTTATTTCTATTTTTTCCTAAAAATATTAAAAATTAGCTTATCTTTTTCTCCTCCTATATATTTTCCTTAATAGGACACTACATAGTACATCAAATTAGTTTATGAAATTATAAGTATAATTTTGATCTCACTAAACATAATTTATTTTACTTCTTATTTGTATAATTTTAAAAATAAAAATGATATTGTTTAGGAATGTGAGAAATCAAGATTATCGTTCTTTAATAATTTTGAGAATTAGAATAATATTTTTTATAATTTTTAAATATTCTCTTTCTAATATTTGATTAAAAAATTATTAATTATAGTTAATTTTATTCATCATTTAATGATTTTTTTATTTAAAAATAAAATTTATCAAAATTGATATTTTTAATAAATTTTAATTAATTATATAAAAAATATTATAAAAAGACTGTCAAAAAGTGTTAATAACATGTTTTTTTAGTGTATTAATTGTTGTTTGCTCCTCGTTTACTCAAAATGTAGAAAAATATGAACAGATTTTAATCATCAATTGAAAGATAATTTGCTAACATTAAAAATAATTAATCGATGTTCAACAATTGGATAATTAACCAAAACCATGTCCACACCTAAGAACCTCCTTCACAATGATTTTGATCTTTTGTTATAGCCTCTTTATTTTCTGCAAAACCATATAGCCTCCAAAACATGTCCCTTAATACTCTCCCTCCCCCTATGAGTCTGACCAGCATAATGTTTTGCACCATCCCCAACTATTTTCTCAACTTACTCACGAAACCAACTTGACCAGTATCACACGTGTATCAGTTAGTTAAAAAAACTAAGTACTTATTTGCGTTAAAATATATAAATTTAAGTTTGGATTAAATTTAAATTTATAAAAATAACCAAAGTTTTGATTCAACAAAATCTAATTTTCAAGTAAAATTTTACTATGTAAAAATACTTTTAAAAATAACTAAACATATTAGGAAATTAAATTTATTTTTTAAAAATATATTTTCATCTAAAAGTACTTTTCCAACAATTAACCAAACATGGCCTTACATGTCTTCCGCCAGGCCATCATTCTACCATCATCCTGATGCCCCAAACATATGCTCTCCTTTTCTACTAACATCTGCCACCATTTTTCCAGGAGTGCTAGATTGAACCCTTTTAAGTTCGTAATCCCCAAACTACCTTTCGTATTTTCCATGCAAACCTTATTCCATGTCATCCAGTAAACTTTTCTACACTCCTCACCCCCCTTTTCACAACAAGTTTTTGAAAAGAGATTCAATAAAAGTAATAGATGATTGGTACTTCATTGGAATCTGTCCAACCTTGCAGTTTAATATAACCGCTGTCATATCCATTCAATCCTCATCTACATTAATTCCAACAAACATACTCTAATGAAAATTGACTTTCAGTCCCAACACAACCTCAAATAATAGGAAGATAGACTTTATTGCCCCTAGTTATCCCGACTTCTAACCCCAAATATTAATGTATCATTAGTAAAGTGTAAATGTGAAACTTGCTTCTCCAATCCACCAATTTTTATACCCCATGAGCTTCTATTTCTTCATCATCTCATTAAACATGCCAGTTGTGCCACTAAGGCCTTCCATAGCTAACAGGAACAAAAAAAAGGTGATAATGGATCTCCTTTTGCAAGCCTCTGCCCCATTTTGAATTCTTTCATCAGACTACCATTCAGCAAAAAAAATACCATTGCCGATGATTAACACTCACCAATTCTCCAATCCATTCCCTCCGTTTCCTTAGGAATCCCATCTTTTTCATAATGAATAGATACTTTCAGTCCACCGAATCATATTCAAAATTTACCTCAAACAGAACCACCAGCCTACCTCTTATGTTTGCTTCAACTACTACCTCATTGGCTATCAACATCCCATCCAATATAAACACCTCATTTGCTTAAGTTAAAATATGTAAATGTTAAAACAAGAATTTGAATATTACATAAGAAAGATAATATATGTACTTTTTTTTTAAGATTAATAATATGAATTATCACCATTTTTTCGGTTGAAGTAATCATTCAAAAATAAAATAAAATACATCAAACTAAGATCAGATACTAAAAGGCAATTTATTAAACAATTGATTGTTAACTACATTATAAAAATAATTAGCTTATGTTTCAATTAACACAACAATAAAAATCATAATCTTTTAAGTGTTTTAATCGTTGAAAATTAGTATAATAAAGAAAGTTGACACTTTTTTCCATCCAAAATAAGACATTTTAGACAATACTTAGATTTTTTTTATAAGACATATTTTGAAAGAAATTGATAGTCTTTAATATAACATATTTTATAATTTTCATAAAATTATTTTTTATATCTTTATATTAAAGATTATGAATATTTGTGTTTTTTTTATTAAAATAAATTTTTTTTGGTAGTGATACATTACAATTTAATGACAATTAATGAATGGTGAAATTAGTAAATTAGTAATTTTTTTTAAATGTAATAAAATCAACCTAAACCCTGAATCCCAAGTGATTGTTATCCAAAATCCCTATACAAAAGATAGGAGAGAGAATCTTTTCAGTTCTTCTATTTTTTTATATATTTAATAAATTGTATTAATTAGTTAGGCGTTTAATTAAAAGTTATAAATGCATATTTATATTTATACTATCAAAAGATTAGTAGTCAAATCTGTAAAATAAATATTATAATATGAGACTTAATTTATTAAAATGATGATTATTATAATGCGAGATATACATCTTTGATATAATAATAATAATAATAATAATAATAATAATAACAATAATAATCATTATTATTATTATTATTATTTATCTCCAATTTTAACGTTTTAATACAATGTACATGAGTAAAAATAAATTCTTATTATATTAAAAATATTTTATTTGCAAGTCAACATGTCACTCAATTCAACAACATAAAATAAAATATGCAAGTATTTTAAACATTAGTGATAATATGCATAAAATTAATTTATTGAAAATAAATTTTGTTAAAATAAAAGTTAGAGACAAAAATACAATTAAAGTTAAATTTAATTAATATATTATATTATATTTAATAAAAATCATATTTAGTATATGTTAAATTAAAGACAAATCAACCCCTAACATATATTTTGATATTATAAACAATAAATAAGTTCTATCGTCTCAGACATATGAACTATCTATCTTAAGTTCTATCAAACAAATTATTTGTTTATCATCTAAAAACTGTTATTATACACCATCTATTCATACACATCATATGTTTATTACTTCAAACAGTTTGAGAATTTACATTCATCTATAATTATTACATGATAATATTTTTATGTATTGTAGAGAATATTTTGAAGTATAAGAAAAACAATCCTAAAGCATATTTAAGAAAACTTTTTGTCACCTATAAATTTGAGTCTTATTGTGGTTAGATATTGCAAAACATGCTATCCATATTTGACTATTGAAACATGATAGGAGCCTAAAAAAATAAGTAGGCTAGTCTCTTAGTAGATTGAGTAATTAGTTGGTAGAAAAATAAGTAAAACAGTATATTAGTTGTTAAAAAATAACTAATGCAGTATTTAATGTTGACCCAAACCACACACCAGCAAACTAAGAATAAAAATTATTGTGAGACAACAAATACTTAAAGAAGACACTTACAAATAAAGGAAGACTCAGCATGTACAAGTGTTAGAGAATTTATTACAAAGTCATTCTCAAGATTTAAAATCTTTAAGGACTTCTTTGTGTAAATTTTTTTGTACTTTTAAGCTCTCAATGTAACACCCTTTTTTGCTTATATTGATCTATGTGAATTATATAATTTTTTGAAAATAATTCTTTTAATTGAATTACTTTGGCCGGATAAAATTCAAAAACTTATTCACAATGGAATTACAATTTATTATCAACGATCCATCTCAATATCGAACATGCATTATATAAAAGGAAATCTATTAATAGAGAAAACTCAGTTCTATATATAAAATGTATTTTTTATTACAACATTGGTCCAAAACATGTGGTCAATTGGTCGATCATTCATTATTTAGTTAATAGTCCCCTACATAGAGTCTAGTTTGAATACTCAGAGGGGTCCTCTTCCTCGGATATCTCTTTTCCCTTTCTAAGTTATTGACTTCGTTGGTAGTTGGGTCAGCCAGTTGATTTGGATTGATAGGAGGTTGGGAGCGTCTATGAGCAACTAGAACGTTCGAGGGAATGCTAGCATATTTGGATGGTAGGGTTTTAGTCATGATGACGAATTGTCCATGCAGTATAATCTCAAAGGATAGAAAGGCAAATCTCACATAACCTGTGAAAGTGTTATCTTCAAATAGGAGATCATGGTTCTAACTTCATTTGAGTGGTGTGATCATTAGGCGAAAAAAGAGATGAAATTCGTCTGCCATCTAAAAAGAAAGGGGGTGTAGGAGTGAGTCATCTATCATTTACATACACATACAATTTACTAACTATCATTTGCTATCATATCACCGTCCCATGCCTATTTAAGATTTCTAATCATTTAGGACCCTTCGATGCCTCCAATCTTTCTAACTCTTGGAGGACTTACACGAGCATGTCAATAATATCCAAGTCTGCATTTTGGGTTGATAATCGAAAGTACATATCCTGCCTGATACTCGATCTAGGATACTCTCAACCAAATCTTGGTAATGCTCTACTTTGTCGAGGATGTCAAGCTAGTTCCGTGACACCCTCTATTCTTAGAGCTACTCATAACTTGGCACCTTATTTACCCCCAAGGACTCAATCGAGCTTATGTACATTTCTTAAGTACCTTCTGTGGTTAACCCATGTAATCCTCCACTCACTTGTATATTTTAAATCATCCACTTCTTCTCATACTAGATTATTGACTTCTTTGGTACTTACTTCGACCTTCGGAGTAATATTTCTTTGATGACTTTATTTCATATCAATTGACCAACCATCATCAAGTTTCCTTCTACCTCTATCCAAATTATTCTTTTGCATTATTCAGGCTTTCACCAATTACATCTCATCTTCTACCCTAGGGTTTTGTGTCTAAGCATTGTCTACTTAAGACAATCAATAAGGCTATACTCTATAATCCCTCTATTGTTAGTAGAAACAATCATCACATACAAATGCTACCACAAACAGTTAAAGATTAATAATGCCACTGATAAAAATTGATTTTTCATGTATTACTAATCCCTCTATAAGACATTATTGATTGATACAGTAAAAGGAAAGCAATAATTCATATAAAGATACAATGTTAAATATAATTTTATTTATCAGATTTTATTTGTTATATCCCTTTCTTATTTGTTTTTTGTAACATCCTGTTTTAACATAAATAAATTATACTTAGAAAAATAGCCATGAATTAAAACTTTGTCTTTTACTTTAGAAATATT
>JAMLFT010012279.1:0-10515 GCA_026544285.1 Pachyrhizus erosus | reverse complement strand
TTTTAATTTTTAAAAGATATATATTAATACCCTTTATATATTGTACTAACTTTTATTATTATAGTTATATAATTGAAAAAATTATGTAATTTCATAAAATCTCAGATGTAGCTAATGTAATTTACTGAATTATATAAATTGATATTACGTGAAAATTAAACTAAAAATAAAACAATATCTGTTTTATACTACATAAATTTCTAAGTTTTGGTCATGATTGTTTTTCGAAGAAAATGAAGGATAAAAATTGTAAAATGCCTACATGTTTAAATTATGAAATAGTGTTACCTTCAATACTCCTCTTCTAGAGGAGACGTTGACAATCCCGGGTGAATTGGAAAGTTGGAGCAGGCGAAGAAGAGCTTCAGTTACTCTTTCTGCACCAAAGAAGTTAATTTCAACACATTCTTCAGCCAACTCATAATTTTGAGGTACTACGATATTCCGATCTGATATTTCCCCCCTTTTCTGCAAGAAAAAAAACAGTGCACCATTAATGCAAACGAACTTACTCAGAATTTAATTAACTAATCCAACAGATCTTCATTAGCTACTCAAAAATTGAAATACAGGGAGTGCCAGATTTTTTTATGTAAGAATATAAGCAAATGGTTTTCACTCTGTATTGTTTCCATGTGGTCAAGTGGTAATATTACTAAATGGGATATGTCCCTAGAAATATACAAAAAGAGATTAATTTTGATATAGTATCAGTATAAAAGATTTTTAATAATAAATTAATTAAAATAATTTTAAATATAACTTTTAAAATAATTATTACAAAATTCAATAATTTTTAATTATATAATAATTTATACGTCATTGAATTGAATTTTTTAAAAAAAAAATAGTATATTTCAATAAATTTCATATAATTTATTTTTTGTTCAGGAGGTATAAATAGAGTGCCTATTTACTCAAAACATATAGCATAGTTTGTGAGTTAACAGTGTCTTCAACAAGTATTTTAAGGAATTTTAATATATTATACATATTTTTATATGTCACCATTAGTTTTTGAAGTATATTTAGTCTTTTTAAATCAAGTGTTATTTATTATAAATTTTCTATAAGTAGGATTTATATTAAAAATAATAAATGGAATTAAAAATAAATTTTAGGTAAGAATGCTAAAACTCAAAGGTATAGAGAAAGTGAAGAAAAAATATTTTGCATACAAATAGAGAGATTTCCCCCATCAAAATGTAAATTATATTATATTTTTAATTTATATGAATACACACATTTAATTCCCTCTTAATGATATAAAATGTCTTTTTTAAAATTAAGTTAAAATATATGAAATAAATTTATGAAAAAAAATAATCAAACCTCATAAAGAGGAGTCGTGCATTAAAAAATATATGTATGTGTCATATGATCATTAAATTTTAAAAGTGAGACTTTATATTACACATGTTAGAAGGTCCTAAATATGTTTGAAATATTTTTTTACATTAAAATTTTGGTTAAATAGATTTTATAAACATTTTTGGTTGTCGTTATTTCTTAGAATTATTAACTAAAATATTTATTTATTGAATATTTGTAATCATATTTAATATTAAATACAAATAATATGCATCACTACTACAAAGTAAGTATATAAGTAGTATGGTATAAATAGATTATACATTTTGGTTACTTTTTCTTATATCTCGATCGCAGTTGATTATCACCACAACCAAAAACTGTTGACCAAAACAGTACCATATCTACCTGATTTAGTTATTTTATCAACACATACTAGTAAACATGCACTGAACACAAATCTCTAGTATTTCATTACGATAAAAAGGAAAAAAGACATATTGGAGTTGGAGTTCATTTTTCTATTCTCTTTTTTCCTTACTATATAGGTTTCTACTTACACCCTCTAGCAACTTTGATTTCGAGGCATGCACGTGGGAGATATTTTAACGTTTAGCATTGACTATAACAAATAGTTCATTCACATGTAGTGTTTCAAATCGTGAACTAAAGCATGTGATAATATCGCAATTAGCATTTCAATTGTCAACCAAGTTTTTAAAAATGGTTCATGATTGTAGTCAATTACAGCTGTAACGTCAACATTTTTTAAATTTCTATAACTACAATTATGGTTGCGTAAACTACAGTGAAACTGCAACTGAAATTGTAATTACAGTTTAAATTTTCATAATTATATTAATTGTGTATTTAGTTTTACATCCACGTAAAATTAAAATCACATCACTCTAATTTAAAATAGAAACAAGTTTGTCTAGCTTATGAATTTTGTGTTATTTATGCGAGTATACAGCTAGTGGTGGAACCATACACGTCGTAAGACGATTATAACAAGGATTAAATATGAATTTTGTATTTGAAAAATAGGATATTTTTATTGTGATTTTTTAAAAAAAAAATAATTTTGATTTTATAATTTTTTTTGTATTAATGATATTGTAATAATGACTCTATATTTAAGTATTATGTTAATAAAGAGTTTGATATAATAGTTGTATTTTTTTAATAAACTATATTTTTAAGTTTTTATATATTTAAAATAATTAATTATATCAAACTAGTTAATGAAATATTTAAAAATATAATTTGATAAAAAATTATACATAATTATTTTATCAGATGACATAATAATTTATTAAATTATATTATTATTTAAATGAAAACAAGAATTAAAATAAGAAAAATAATGAATCAACATAATTAATTTTTTTTATAGAACAAATTGATATATTTTGATTTCATGCGAACCAAGGTTTAATTTTATGATTGTAGTTGCCGTTACAAATATCATGTTATTAAATTATTTTAGGAATTATTTTAATTTTTTTCTATTATTAATAATATATTAGTAGATGTTTTATAAATGTATATTTTTATTTATTTTATTTATGATAAAAATATTTGTAAATTAATTTTAAAAATATTAGTTTAAATAAGTTTTCTACACCGATTTTGAACTAATTTGAGTAATTCTTGATTAAGTTTTACTAATTTTAAAATGATCCAATTTTTTAGAATTAATGAAATAGTCATTAATCAGTTTTTAGTTAGATTGTTTAAATTGACCAATCTAATTTTTAAAAAACTTATAATTTTATCATAATTACATAATATTGTTTAAAATTAATTTAGACACTTTAAAAAAAGAGTTCAATTTTTATACATAATTAACATAAAAAAAAATTACCCCACAAACCAATTAGAAATCATTCTAGATATAACATATAAAACCATCATTAAAAAAAGAAAAAATATTTCATGGCCAAAAAACTCCAATGAACTATCTACACTAAAGCTTAAAAATAAAGATAAACTTAGCCACCTCTAGGTATGCCCAATGCATACTTGAAGGAAAAAAAAGTAAGAATATACTTTGTCTATAAACTTTTGACTTGATTCATACTAACTTGAATGTTGGGAATTCTCATAGGTACACTACATAGCATTGTAGACAAGTGATCACTTTTTCTTTGGCTTGTCGCGGAGTAAAAATCCTCAAATTTATTATACATATTAATATAAAATTGGATGAAATTGTAAAAATTCTTTACACTAAAGGTGTATTCTAATTAAATTTATAGAAAACTATTATTTCTTAGCACATGTATATATACGAACCAAACAGTTTGGTATGCCTACAAATTATTCATGCAGAGAATCACAATAAGAAACTGTGCTTGCATACCACAAATACATACAATAGTGTGAAAATTAAAGTAGCCATGTCGTTCAAAAGGAAAGTACTTCATCCCTTAAGAAAAAGAGACCAGAAGGACCATTATCAGGCAACAATGCTAGCCTGACAGGACATTCAGCACCTTCATCAATGGTTAAAAAGCCTACATTCTGGTTCAGATCAGTCTTGACAAAGTCAGGGCATAAACAATTTATGCGAAAACGAGGGAACTTCTCAGCCAGCATTCTTGTGTAGGCATTTAAGGCTGCTTTTGACATAGTGTAACCAGAAATAGCAAGTGGCCAATTCTTGGATTCCAATGATCCTTCTTTGTAATCTTTCAGAAACTCCCTAAGAACCTCATTAAGCTTTTTGTTTGTAAGGTTTTCAATGTCACTAAACACTCCTATTGCCCACTCATTTGGTACATTCTGAAACAACATAAAAAAAAGACAAATAATGAAACAGAATTTGTTTAAAATGCACTAGTGGTGTAAAAAAAAATTATATTGTCAGTTCATTTTTATAACAGATCATTTTTATAATATTTATCTTAAATATTATATCTAAGACATTGATTTCGAATTTACTTAATACTATAAACTTATTTACATTGATAGTACATCAAAATTAAACACAATAAAATATTGATTATCTTATTGTGTTTGGCAAAGATTGATGTTCCATTCTTTCACATGGAAAGCCATACAACATTTACTGGTATCCAAATCAACATTATTAAAGCAATTAGAGCACATTTACTTTCTGGCTTTTCAGAATTTCCAAAAGGGACAAAAATTATCAGAGAAATTATCAGAGAGTATATATATATATATATATGCATGTGTGAGAGAGAGCAATCGTGAACTAGCTATAACTGTTATGGTTTTAAAAACATTGCATCAAGTGTTGATAGATTTAAAAAAGAGATAAGATGAACGAGTATGCTATATTACATAAATTTCTATGTTTTGAAATTATTATTTTTCAAACAAAATAAAGCAGGAAAATTGTAAAGTATGCCTAAATGTCAGAATTACGAGATAGTTTTTACCTTCAATACTCCTCCTCTAGAGGAAACATTGACAATCCTGGGTGAAGTGGAAAGTTGGAGCAGGGGAAGAAGGGCTTCAGTTACTCTTTCTGCACCAAAGAAGTTAATTTCAACACATTCTTCGGCCAACTCATAAGTTTGACGTACTACTATACCCCAATCTGATATTTCACCCCTTTTCTACAAGAACAAAATAAAGTGCACCATTAATGCACAGGAACATATTCTGGATTCAACCAATAAAACCAACAAATCTTTAATAGCTACTCATATGAAAATGCCATATGTTTAATGCAAGAATGTATGCAAATGGTTTCCACTGTCATGTTTTTATTGGGCCTGATGGTAATATCAAGAGTAAATTATCGTCACACTCGAATTATATTTAATATTATTCTTTTTATTATTCTTATGCTAATATTTTTTATTATTTAAAAATATTATATTTACAGTTTTTTATATATTATATTAATATTTTTTTAATGTTTAAAAAATAATGCATTATATCTCTTTATGTATTTTATTAACATCTCTTATAAAAAAAATTACTGTAATAATTAAAAAATAATATTTATATAATTTAATTTTTAAAAAAAATATTATTATAATTTTTTCTAATATTATTAAAAGTATATGTAGATAAATTTTGAACTTATATAAGTTAATTTTGATTTATAGAATGATTTATTTTATTTTATTTTCTTCTAGAAGTATTTCTTTATAAATTTATCAAAACAGTCCTAAATATGATATGCCCCAAAAAATTGTGAGTTTTTAAATAAAAAGAAAAGAATATAAAAAGAGATTAATTTAATATACTATAAGTATAAAATATTTTTATACTGTAAATTAATTAAAAATCATCTTAACCTAGTATTTTAGTCTTTGTGTTATATAAGGTAAATATTTAATTTTATATAATTAAAATTCATAGTTAGTAAATATTTTTATGAGTAAATTATATAAATATCTTAAAAAAAAATTATGAAATTACATAAACATTTTCTACCTTTTTAAGTATTATAATTATCTCTTGTAGGGTGTTAATATAATGCATGAGAGAGTTAATATAATGTTTATGAATATTAAGAGAATGTCAATGTAACATATAAAGAGTTGTTAATATATATTATTCAAAATTTAAGGTTAGTGTAAGAATAGAAAATAACAAGTGTCTATATAATTTTACAAAATCTTAAAAAATGTTTGTGTAATTTACTCTATTTTTAATATAACAATTCATAAATTATATTTCAGGTTTATTATGAATAATTTGAATTATAATATATAAATAATTTTAATTAGTTATATTGATTTTTTTTAAAATATCAAAATTTAGAGATAGAGATAAAATAGATGGATTGAAAGAGATAAAAGGTTAAAAATATCAAATATATATAACTATAGATAAATAAAAGGATGGTGCGACTTAACCGTGTCTTTCACAAGTGGTTTAAGGAATTTTATTCAAGTTTTATTTATTATACATATTTTATAAATAGGATTTATATTAAAAATATAAATAGAACTAAAAATAAGTGTTAGGAAAGAATCCTAAACTCAAATAGGGATAGAGAAACTTGTATTTCAAGAAAAATATTAAGCATACAAATAGAGAGATTCTTTTTTTTTTCTTCAAAAAATACATTATGTATATATGTGTGTATATATATAATAATAATAATAATAATAATAATAATAATAATAATAATAATAATAATAATAATAATAAAACAATACATCGCCAAGTAACTAGTATAATATATAAATAGATTATGATTTTACGTACTTTTTTTTTCTAATTATTCAGCTTAACTGGTCCCGTTTCATTATCACCATGACCAAACGGTTTTGACCACAATGAATCCAAAAATGTTTTTCATGACCACACCAAACTTGTTTAGTTATTTTATCATTGGGATGTTTGCTTACGCGTTGATAGGCACACTCGATCTGAATATTTACGTTTCCAGAGAAGTTATTCAGTACAGATTCTACGTTTTTTTATTGATTTAACGCGACTTCTAAACGTCGTTCCAAAACATGTTTGCTGATATCAGTTTTTTTTTTTGAAGGAAGATATCACAGATGTTATTATAGAAACTTAGATATTATGAAGTGTCCAACTTCCACATCGGATATTATTAAATGTTTAATGAAATATTTAAATGTTTGTTTTTCCTGGCTTAACTGATAGTTTTTAAGGTTGGTTTCTCAAGTGTTTGAATGTTTATCATACACCTACTGCTCAAAAATTATGGTTACATAAGTTGTCTTTATCTAGATTAATTTTTTTACAATATATCAAGAACAAGAAAACTGCAACTGCATTTCTCACCTTTTGATTCCTGGGATCATTTCTGTTGAAAGTTAAAGAGTAATATCTTGAAATACAGATATTAAATTGAGGTAATTAAAAATTTACAATCAGTAGAATTTTCATGATAATAACAATTAAATAATTGTTTAATATTTCTTTTATGTGAACTTTTGCATATTGATTTCACGTGAACCAGGGTTTTTTGTTATGATTGCAGATACTTACTGTTGTGAAAATTTTGATATTGTAAAAAATTGTACACATATATTATTAAAAAAAATCTAAATCTCATATTGATGAAAGATACTGTCAATATAAAATATATAAATAAAAAATAATCTTTATTTTTTATGAATAGTTTTTTTAAATTAAATTAAATTTATAACTCACAATTATAAAATGATATTATAATTAATTTTAAATTTATAAATAAATAAATAATCACCAACCATTTTATCCAGCTTAAAAGTATTAGGTAAAAGCTAAGTGAGGAAGAATCCTTACTCCAGCTAGCTTTTGTATCTTAGTTTCTATTTTTTTCAACTTAGAATATTTCTGTCATATAATATTTTATTGCATATAATATACAGTGAACAAATAAAAAGAGAGAGGGATTGAGGAAATTGATTAAACAAATTGAATTTCTTCAATTAACTTGAAAAAAAAAATGAAATGGTTGCATGTTAGAAGGAACTTTACCTTTCTAAGAACATCCTCTCCATTTACTATTCCCCCAGGAACACCTGCGTTGTTCACCTGCACCAATAATATGTCAAACGTACCTTATGCAAATAGCTAGTTAGATGTTTCTTTCAGAAAATATTTTGGTTCTTTGATCTTTAAGGCTTGGTTTGATTGCAGAGAAATGGTGGGGAAATATGATGGAGAGAAGATATAGGTGCAAAATGGAAAATAGCATGTTAGATTGGAAAAAAATAATTAGGAAAAGAAATTAAAAAATAAATACTACATCTTTTTACTTTTTCACAAAATCGGATAGAAAATGAACAGTGATTACACATCTTACTGAAAACAATAGATGGTTTTCATTCACAATCAGCCTTGGTGAAAAAATAATAATACAAAAACAGTTTATTACTTTCATTCACAACCAATTGAATGTTTTGTTTCATCAAATAAAAAAGGAATTCATTCTCCTGCATTTTTTTTTCTATTTCTATTAAACACACCTAAATTCATTTTATTCCTCACTTACTTTTTTTTTTCTTACCAAATAGATATTAAGAATCTCAAAAAGTGCAGTGCAAACTTTCTGAACATAGGTTGAAAGGGAGGGAAGGAAACTGTGACACTCACCAAGATATCAAGTCTTCCAAATTGGGTTTTGATGAATTGTGCCAAAGAAGCCACACTGGGAGGGTCAGTGACATCAAGTTGGTGAAAAACTAGAAAGTCTGAGAGACCAAACTCCTTCAATCTTTCCACAGCATCCAAACCCCTTTTCTCATTTCTAGCTGTTAACACTACCACAATTCCATTTGAAGCCAATTTCTTGCATATCCCATAACCAATCCCCTTGTTAGCTCCTGTCACTACAGCATACCTATATCCAAGTCAATAAATACATCATTAGCTGATAGAAATTTGAGTTTTTTAATTTATAAATTTCTCTAAAAATACTTATAAAAAAAGAAAGTAAAAAACAAAATAAAATAGTTTTTTCATAAAAAATTAGCTCATGCATGTAAAATATTTCTCACATTAAAGTTAATTTTTAACTTATTTATAAACTAATTTAATTTATGAAAAAATTATTTTATTTTGTATTTTTATTTTCTTCTCATATAAGTATTTTAAGAAAAGTTTATACATACATGTTCTATATTTATGATAAAGACTATTTTCTTGTGAAAATTTACGAAGTTTTTATTAAATTCATATTTCGGTTTGTTCATGAGTAAAACGAAGATTTTCAGCATAGATTCACATATATCCTAATTGTTTTTCTTTTTCAAAGGTGAACTAAGTTTTTTCTATGTATTTTAAGTGTGAGATTTTCTGATCCATATATGCTGCCAAATTTTCCATTTGCTTCTACAACTTCAAACTCTAACAATTATAAAAGCTGATTAACAAATTAAATTCAAGCTTCCTCGATATTTCAGCCACCTTAGTAGATACATAATTTAATACCTTCAAATTAAAGCATACAAAACACAAAATATTTATGATAGTTTCATTTCTCCTTACCTTTTTGCTTCTTCTCCCATGTTGATGATGCCGACTGTGTATATATTAGAAGCTTTTGTTTTTTCTCTTGCAGCTAGCGAGTGTGGTATGAAATGCTTTTGGTCTGTTTTATCAGCCAGATTTTCAACCCCTAAACTCTTTTATAGTTAGTGAACATGCTGCACCTGTTGTTGATCTTGTATGTTTCTTGAAATGATAATAAGAGAGACATAAAGGTTGAAATTGGTAAACACTATATAAAAATAATAATTTAGCATGTGCGTTACGGCATATAAATATTTGTCTTATATAATTAAAATTTATAATAAATAAATGCTTTTAAACATACAAATTATACTTCAGATTTATGATAAATAATTTATATATTGTAATATAAGATTATTTCTAATTATTGATAATTTCTTTTAAAAATGTTAAAATTAAAAAAATCATAAAAGCATTCTTGTAAAAAAAAAAACAATTTGAAATGTTCTCCTTAAAATTTTTTGTTATCAGTTCTAAGTTTGATTTACTTGAAAAAGATATTCTATTTTTCTCAATTAGATTCCTATTCCATTTCGAAGTGTTTTGTAGCAATTATGAACTGAAGTTTGGTTAAGTTATCTTCTATGAAATTGCGATAAGGGAAACGCTTTGTAGAATGAGGTACTTTACCAAGTAAAGAATATGGAGCAATTTGTTTAAATTTAAAAAAAAAATATTTACAAAAAATATTTTTAAAAAAGCAGATAAAATTTGTTTATTAAAAAATAAAAAATTATTTTAAAAAAAATAAACAATTTAAACAAATATATTAAAAAATACCAAACTATTTATTTTATTAAAAAAATACTTTTTTAAAAAATCATAAACAAACAAGCCCTATAATACCTAATTTCCTACATAATAATTGGAAAGTTAAAAAATACAAAGTCAGACGTAGCGGATGACGACAACTAAGCAGAAAATTGAGTAATAAGCATGAATTTCTATTTTTACAGGTCATTATAGGGACATGTGAATAAAAATCCCTTGAAGGACTCACTAAAAAAACAAAAGAAGAACAGGGACATGTGAATCTGTGAGAGCGTGCAATTATTATACATCTATCATATTCAAATATATTTTTAATTATTTAAATTTAAAGCATTAATTTTAATCTCTAAATTAAAAATTTATTCATTATAATCTCTTAAATTTGTAAAATAAAATTTTTAATTTTCAACTTCATTTTTAGAAAATAAAAATAGTTAAAATTTTATTTTTTAAGATTTAAATATATTT
>JAMLFT010012278.1:0-10515 GCA_026544285.1 Pachyrhizus erosus | reverse complement strand
TATATAAATTACTTTTTTTTATCTAATCAAATTTATTATAATATAAATTATCTTTTTAATTTAATTTAATTAATTATGATATAATTTACCTCATTTAATAATAGTTGAATCACGTATGATATAGATTGCATTTTATTTGAAATTAAATAAATTATGACAGAAGTTATCATTTATAATAGTAATCAAATTAATTATTATATAAATTACTTTTCTAAATAATAATGAAATGAATTGTGATACAAATATGTATCATAATTAATTTGATTATTGTTAAAAAGATAATTTATATTGTCTTTAATTCAATTTAAATTAAAAAAATGCCATCACAATTAATTTGATTACTTATCACTAATTTTTATCACAATTAATTCAAGATTAAATTAATCATGAGTAATTAAATTAATCGAGATTTATTTACCTTTTCATCTGACTAATTTATTACTTTTTGCTATTTAGATAAATTTGAATTTTTTATTAGATAAGCTTTTTTTCTGTGTGAATATTACTTTCTTCATTTTTTTTTTGTGAATTTATTATATAAGTTCTTTTTCGTTCTTTTCTTATAATTGTTTTTTTGTTCTATTCTATGTAATCAATTTGTTGTCTTCTATAATCAACATAATTAAGTTTGTTTTTATGAATCCTTTTTAATTTTAATCATTATTTTAAAAATTAGCCTGAACCATTTATGATATAAAAAAAATAAAGGCAAGGAGCGACAAGATAAAAAAAATGATGAAAAAATCATCCACTAAAATCTACTAATCCATGTATATGATTCATTAAATATTCATTAATAGAATCTAATTCATTTATGATTCATTTAATAAAAATATTGAATTAAACACTTTTAATTTTTATAAATTTAAAAAAGTTTATTTTTAATCTTTTTATTTGAATAGTTAAGTTTTTTATCTTTCATTCTATAAAATATCTCAAAAATAAATTCAATTACAAACTTAATTAATGATCCTAATTACTTTAATATTGATTTTGATAAGATTAATCCTGATTATGATAAGATTAACTTTGTTCTTCTTTATCTTATTTTGTGGATAGTAGATTAGTTTATTATTTATAAAATTGGATTTACTTTTGATATATTTTATAAATTAAGGAATTAAAAATTAATAATTAAAAATAAAATAAAAAACTAAAAACTAACTTTTTTACATATACAAGAACTAAAACACATGTGTAATCCAATTAAATTCGTCCACCCTTAACAGGAAAAATAAAAATGGACCAACTTATTTTAACGCATCCTTTCATAAGGAGTAAAAATTAGATGTGACTCGAACTGACGTGCATGCAAATAAACTGTAAAGTTAGTGTAAAATTTCAGACATATCGGTGATAACGATTAAGCTACAATTCAGTCAAAAGAAAAATTATGCTACAATCTAACTAAAATAACGTCTCATTTTGATCATTTTTTCCGATAGTTGTAGAAGAAAATAAAAAATAATATTTTTTTATTAATTAAAATCAAGTTATGCATATCAACTGTTAAATAAATTAGATAAGAAAACTTTTATAAAAGTTAAAGTATATAAGTTATTTTTAACCTATAAAAAACTTAATTCGTTTTATTTTTTTATTTTCTTCTTTTAAAAGTATTTACCGAAAAACTTATCTAAAATAAAATCTTAAGTACTTTTTTAATAAATTTCTCAATAAGTTATTAACTTTTGAAAAAAAAAATTCTATTTTTCTTCTTATTTTTTCTATAAATGTTTAAACGATCCAACTCTTTAACTTGCCTCTACCCAATAGTTATAGTCATATTTAATAATGACAACAATGATTATAGATAATGATCATGATAGTACAATAATGATAAAAAAAACATGATAATAATAACACTGAGTGATGTGATAATTAAAATATTATAAGACATAAATGTGAGATACTTTAAATACTTGATTTTTATTAAATAAATCTTTTAAAAATTTATTTGATATATGAGATTTTAATTTGAATTCATGTAATTAAATTTAAATCTTCTATTTTAATTTAATAATTATGATTAATTATTCTAATTCTCAGCTGAGAAAGAGATTCTCATGAAAAGACATTCTCATAATAATCTCCCCTGTACATATCTATAGTTGGCCAAAAATTTCCCCAAGTGTGCCACTATTAGAAAGAAATAGGATACTAAACAATCTTTGTCAGGCATGTTGTTATGAAAAGCTCGAGAAAAAAATACCAAACACAAATGTGCCATAAACCAAACCAAAATTAGAATGAAATACCCTGATTCCCTTATTAAAGAAGCCTCAACCGCTGTATTTTTTGCTCTCTAGTATGGTACTTCTAGAAGTGAATCATTCCATGCGGACTGTGTAGTAAAGGGAAGGTGCACGAAGGCAATTCAGAAGTCACCATCCATTTTGTTAAGCACATGAAGCGTTTTTAATAGTGACACAACATTAGCATAAGTCTCCCAGAAGAAAGTTACTGCTTTCACTCAGGGAAGCAGAAGCGCCATTTTCACCTTGGCTGCAAATTGCAGGGGCAGATCACCAAACTACACTATAATTTATAACCTCGTACAGTCAACAAGTGAAACAACAAAATTTTGACAAGTTTAACAAATTATTCTCATACACAGAACTAGAAGGAATAAACAGTTAGGTGCATGTAGAAAGATTATTCAATGCAAGGCAAAATCAGATGGTGAATCCCTTAGACAGTAATCTACATGAAGATTTCTCAATGCAAATAAGCTCAGTATACTTTTTCAAGAATCCACTTGGTGCATACTGAATATCAACAGATAAACTGATTCTTTATATGTATAAAATTTAACAATGTATTAAAAATTGTAAAAGGCATCAAGTCCATTGAATTAGAGAACAAACTTTAAAACATCCCAGCAAGTACTCTCTCTTAGTATGCAGATTTATATATACCAACCTAAGACCTCTCAGTGAGGCTTGTGGCATGCCTTAGCCTTGAAAGACCCCTAATCATTTTAGAACAAAGAAAGAAATAAACTTTTAAGCATCAGGAGATATTTGTAAATGACTGGAGGCAGATAAAAGAACAGAATTTAATAGACAAGCCTTTTACATCTTTCTCAAATAGTACAGATTTTAGAGAAGAGCCTATTAGGCTAAATAAGCTAATTGTAGTTCATTGATGTCTCAAACTAAAGATTAATTAACCAGAAAATTTTCCTGGGTTACCCAACATAGTATGAAGGCAGAAGCTTCAAACAGTGTATCACAAGGGAACAATAGAAATGTAGTTCAATTCAAATTAATTTCTTCTTTTTGTCTATAAAATATTAGCTTTTCCATTGACACTCAAAAACAAATACATTGATTATCCCGCTTTTATATTTCTCCATGTTTGTAATATAAGTAAAAGAAGCAATTTCCGTACACTGAATGAGCTAGCTCATTAAGGTAAAGGCCATCTGAAGTCATCCACTCTATATAGCTCTCCTATCCAATCTTCAGAGGAAGAATTGTTGCAAGTTGCAAGGTTCCTCAATGGCAACACAATTTTCTGGGAACGATCTCTTACACCATCCCTCTTCATCTTATTGATTCAATTGACATAATCAATATCATGCTGGCAATGTCATTGAATGCCCATTGATTCAGCAGAAATGGCCATAGTTTCCAAAATTGAGTTGCCTTCACCATATGAGATCTCCATGCTAGAAGATCTACAACTGAAATAGAAGACTGCACTCATCATGGAATCTATAAGCACCACAAATGAATACATTACCACCAAGAGGGGCCCTTCCCACACTCTTGAAGATCCGTCACCATAGCTCAGTGTCTTTACTCTGTGCTCAAACAAGCCCTCCACAAAGGCCATTCCTATCGTCGATCCAAGAAAGATCAGCAGACCCACCTGAGTCTGACCCTTTATCAAAATACTAGACCGCAGCATTGCCTGCGCTCCTGAAACATCCTCTAACACTGAGATCACCATTGCAATGTTGCAGATGATTATGACATTGGCAAAGACAATAGAGAAAACCAACCCAACCAGCATTGCACAGTACACAACAACATCCCGCGAAAACCCAAGAACAGCCAATGCACTGCAAAATGCGACAAGGAAAACACAGAACAAAGTGATGCAACCAACTACAACCGTACACACCCACATGTATGTGAACAGGATCTTCCTCCAAAACTTTGCAACAATAAAACAAAACTTGGAAACATCAAACTTCTTCCTCGAATAAGTACAATCTACAGAGTAGACAACAGCAGCCTTCGACAACAACAACAATGTAGCATACAAAGGAAAGCACATGGCCGAAGAAACCACGGTTTCCGCAAATCGCTGACAAGACTGTTTGATAATTGGTCTCAGAGGGAGACCACTAGTCTGTGCAACCAACATAAGCCTAATAGACAAATTCTTCACAATAGACTCATCCACTATTACATTAGACAAAAGCACAGCAGAAACAGGACAAATCAGCATAAAAGTGATTGCCATGAAACCCCATGAATTGAACCTAAGAATCCTAACAGTCTCTCTCAGAATTTCCAAAGCATTCATCGATTGGATTTGAAAATTACGATCACGATCAGAGAGTTCCAACTGATGAAAAGGGGTTCCCTCGGATCCCTCTTTCCTCAAATAATCAGACCTAATCCTAGGAGAACAACCTCCACTTGCAATCTCCATTAGGGGGTTTAGAATAAAAGAGATTATTTCATTGGAATTCAAGATTCACACTAAGTTTGGTGAAAAACCCAAGATCTGAAACAGCTAGATTAAGCTCAGTAAGCGGCAATCAATGAGTAGGGTGTCTTCAACAAGGGAATTATGAGCAATGGAGGTTAAATTGAGATTATTGAAGGAAGAAAATGAAGAAATTGAGGCGATACGGTACCTAGAAAAGGAGAATTGAAATGCAGAGCGTTGAAAGGTGCAGCATTGAAGGTGGAGGCTAAAGGGGGAAGCAATGAGAATGAGATTGTGAGGGAGAAGAAGAAGAAAGGGATTTTGTGAGTACCCAATTCTGTGTCCCTTGCACAGTAACAGAGGAAAGATATACAACTTAGAATTCAGATTTGTATTCTTTCTCTGGAGGCTGGAGCTGTGTACAGCTCCAAAATATATAATAATAATAATAATAATAATAATAATAATAATATTTTTGTTGGACCTTATAAGTTATAAATACTACACCGTTTTTTTGGGGTAAGGACTGATTTATTACTTCCTCCGGTAAATTGTTAAGGGGTTTAATTGTGTTTCTAATGGGAAAATGCTAAAAAGAATCTTATTATTATTATATTCTTAAAATAATTTGTTTATAAAATATCTCAGTAAATAAATTTTAGATTTTTATTAATTTTATTTGCATTTAGTATCCAGTAAAAAATAATAATTATATATTTAGTATAGTTTTTGTTTGTATTTGATTCATCTAAACATTATAAGTTTTCATTTAATATATTTAAATGTTATGAACATAGTAAATTTTAATAAAAAAATTATAATATATAGAAGTGTTGAAGGAGAAAATTATAAATAAGTAAAATATCAATGGAAGGATTACTTAATAACAAAAGAGAAAAAAAAAACATTTCATTGAGGATTTATTTGAGGTAAGTTAAATGAAAATCATAATTTTTTATAAGATCTAAAATCATGATTAAGTTATTAATTTTTATTAATGGAATTAACATAAAATTTGTATCAAATCCTCTTAAATAAGCTTTCACTTTAGGGAGTAAAGTGAGTTTATTTCTATTATCTAATCATTCAATAATTTAACTTATTTTATATTTAAATTTTTATTTTAAAAAAAACTCTCTTATTATTTTGTAATTATTAGGATTTGTCTTAAGCTTGGTGTTCAAATCAATTGTGATGGAGTTTCAAAATTTTGTAACATTAATAGTTTAAGTCACATGGATGATTGAACTACAATTAAGAAGCCTAATTGTCTCAAATGTTCATAAAAAGTTTATGGTGCAACTCACAACTCCCTACCTAGTTAGTTCCTTCTTCCATTCTTAACCACTTTCATTATCTTTGATGTTGTTGATATTACTAACATGAACCTCTTTATGGATCACCTTGCAAGTTTATATACCTAAAGAAGCCAACATTTTTGTAACGAAGTTATGCTACTTAATGTTTTAGTCCTCTCAAATGTTTTACATTTTATTAGCTCATCAATGTAATGATTTAAATTACCACCAATATAAGTCTGAATGACTTGGTTTTGTCCTCCCAACTCAAATATTGTTAAAGCATAACTTCTTTTAAAGTTAAAGTTTTAATGACAATAAATTATCATGAAGCAAATCATAAGTCTTTTAGATTTAAGCTATTAATGGTTTGTATTAAGCATGTGGTTGTCAGACATGACTTGATTAATAAGCAAGAAGAAATATGTGTGATGCATCAAACTGAAGTATACTAGCCCTCCAAGCATATATGATTTGCCCACCAAAAGTAGAATTACCAAAAGAAAAGTTAACTAAAAGCATGAAAAACAAAACATTCTTTTTAGAGATCAAGGTGCAATAAGACCATAAGCTATGTATGATATATATATATATATATATTTATATATGATCAAATGGTGTATCTAGTTAAAGGATAGTGAGATCAAAAGCTACATATGACTAGAAGAACCTCCAAAAGATGCAAGACGTAAGAAAGAGCAAGACTTATATATCTACATTGTTTAGAAATATCTACACTAAAAGCAACATGCTCAAAACCAGACCTGCAAGTATTGAAAAGCATAAACTTGTACAATTATAAAGTCTTTATGTAAACAAAATAACCAAAAGAATAAAAGATTATTGCATAAGCACTACAGTCATTAGAAGAAATCATAAGAAACATATTGGACTAGTCAATCTTCAAAAGTAACACCTATGACTAGTATTAGAAGTTGTAATGGGTGAATCACTAAGAAAACAACAAGCACCAATTATCACAATTCAAATTGGAATTTGTGCTAATTGTTCATGAGGAAGGAAGCATAAATCATAGTTCAAAAGTTGCAAAATAGACAAAGAAAATAATTAACATAATAATTGTATGGAAGAGATAACTCATATAATATTTAAATAATTTTGAAAATCCCTCCAATAACTATAAACAACTAGTTCAAGGCCTATAAAAGAACCTTAATTTAAAAGATTTCATGGCAAGAAAGGAAACCAAAAAGATGCATAAGGTAAGAAAATTCAAGTTTTTAAACCCCTAACTTCTAACATAGAATTTGTTTAGCCAAAACACTCCAGGATTAGAATCCAAATTATGTCCATCATAAAGAATGTATGTAAACCTCTTAACTTCGTGTAACCTCATTGAAGTGAGCATCCATAGTGATAGTAGTTGAGTCTATCCAAATAGAACTTGTGAGTGGGAACTTAGAAATACAATGAGGAAATTGGTACTTTTGAAGTGATTTTTATATACAACAAGGTTTCTTGTGTGAGTCTACAATAAGGTTGTTATTAGGTTAAACTTGGAGAGACATGTAAAAAAAGTACTTGGGTTAAGTAAAACTTGTAGGGTTCATAATACTAAGTGAAACTTGTACAAATTTAAAATATTGGTCAATGACTTGTAGTGGTAGAGAATACTAGGTGTATAACTTGTAAAGGTGAGAATACTTGGAGGAGTCTTGAAGAGGAGATAATACTTGGTGTAAACTTATAAAAGTGAGAATATTGAGTTGAGAAATAACTTAGAAAGGCTAGGAAATAATATTATGAAAGTTTGGGAAGGCTTAAGGAGAAAGAATACCCAATATAAATCCTATAAGTATAAGGGTTAGGTGCAATTCAAGGTTTATAGGCAAACTAGTTATGTGTGTTGAATGTGCTTAAAGACAAACGTACCTTATACAATAATAATGAAATCAAATTTGGATATCTTACCTAAAGAATTAGAGTTGTTTCCAAACAATTAGAATTTGGTGAGTAGTCTATGCAATTTAATTTTAATGATTGGATTGTAAGGTTATAAGTGACCCGAGTTAGGTTGATTTTAAAAACATTTTCAACCTAACTCAATTAAACTTAATTGGGGTAGGTTTATCTTTTATTTTCTTGCAACCTAACCCAACCTAACCCAGTTAAAATTAGGTTGGATTGGATTGGGTCATTGAGTTGAATAATTAAAAAAATTGAGTTGACATTCGGGGACCTAAAGGAAAATCTCACATATCCTATGAAGGTGTCATCCCCAAACAATGGGTTATGAGTCCATCATCCTCCTAATGGTATCATTGTCAGGTGAAACAAAGGATGAAATTCGTCCGCCATCGGTATTTGATAGGTAGGGGGTTGTAAGAGTGAGTCATTTATCCTTAAACACACACACAAGTACTTTATTTCTAACTATCGTGTACTCTTATCTCACCGTAACGTGTCTAATTAGGGTTTCTAATCATTTAGGGCCTTCGTAGCCTCCAATACTACAACCTCTAGGAGGACTTACACAAGCTTGTCAATAACAATCTAAGTCTATATTCTAGGTCAACGATCGGGAGTACATATCTTGTCTAGTACTCGGTCCAAGATACTCTCAATTGAATCTTGGTAATACTTTCACAACTTGGTACATTATCTACCCCAAAGGACTCACTAGAGCTTGTGTACATTCCTTAGGTACCTTTTATGGTCAATCCATGCAATCTCCGTTCTTAATTCTCACTAGTTTGGTTTATAATTTATCCTTCTCTCCCCACCTCCATTCATCAATTCCTCTTTAGTACTTAATTTGAGTTTAGAGGTAATATTTTTATGATGACTTTATATTACATCATTTAATTGATCATCACTCAAGTTTCATTCAACCTCTGTGTGAGCAAATTTCTCAAACTGTCACATTTTTACATCTCATCTTCTATTCTAAGGTTATTTATCTAGTTACTATCTACTTGAGATAATTGCATAAGTCATAAAGATTCCTCTACTATCAATAGAGGCAATGAATACATATAACATCATCATATAACATAAAAATAATGATATCACTAATTAAATAAAACTTTTAGGCAATATAACAGTATTCATAAGCAGAGTAGCAAGAAAAGGGTAAAATCATAATTTTCACAAAGTTTGTTATATTTCTTTTACTTTTCCTCTACTTTCTCTTTCCACTTTCTCTTTCTTTTTTCTTTCTCCTTCTTTTTGTTTCCTTTTTCTCTCTCTCCCTGCTCTCTCTTTCTTTCTTCCTTTTTTTTTCTACTATTCTCAGCCCCTGTTCTACTATTCTCATGCCCCCTTGTTTTACTACTCTCACTCCCCTGTTTTACTATTCTCACCTCCCTTGTTTTACTATTCTTACCCCCTTCGTCGTCTTCTTTCCTCACCCTTCTTTTCTACTATTCTCACCCCACTCTCTCTTTCTTTTAGAATTCAAATATCAAGCTTGAATCTTAATAATGAAGGCTCGTGCTTACTTGAATCACTCATTTCCATCATTCTTTTGCATTTAAATCCTTCAGCTTAATTTTCAATACGAATCACATATTAAGGCAAGGCTCAAGACTCAATTTGGTTCAAAAATGGCTCAAGAATTGCATCAAACACGTAGGAATGACATGAACCAAAATAGGAATCCAAGCTTTAACCAATCTTACTTGGTTTCAAAAATTAATTGGCTAAAAATGGAATTAACATATGCAAAAATGAATTATTAATGAAAAAATTGAAAAACAAAGACTCCTCCTACCTTAAATTTGAATTTTTGGCGAGTTGGGATTGGTTTTTAACGAAGCTCTAGCATACCTGCTAATTTTTTATTCCTTCCTTCTTTTGCAAGATTAGATAAATCAAAATGAAGCTTGATTCAAATTGAAATTGTTTATGAAGGAGAATGGAGAAAAAGAATACAAATTTGTGGGGAAATCGTTCGAACTGTTTCTTGTTTTCTTCGTCTCTTTCACCTATGGCCCTTCGATATATATAGGGAATCTGAGCATAATTTCTAGTTTATTAAACTCGCAAGGGATGAGCGAAGACGTTAGTGTAGGTTTTAGGGATACAAAGCTATGGTAGGCAGATTGGAGCTCGAGGGAGGAAGGTGATTTGCAAAAATCGCAGCTCGAGGAAGAAGATGAGCAGGGGATGGACATGGTGATGTGTCGCTTTGTTTTTAGCACTAGAAGCACCACAATCTAGTGATTAAGGCACTGGACCCTTATGCTAGGCCCTGACCTCGAGCCCCTGCTATACCTTTTTCTATTTTCGCATTTTAATTTTTCCATTCTCATTAATATATTTTTTTATGTTATTCAATGCTCTTTTTAATTGATGCGAGCTTCTACCTTAGTTGCCAACACCTCTCCTCTTCTCTCTTAAGGGACTTGGTTTCAAACCAACCCCTTCCTTTTTTCTTATTTTTTTTTCTATGTTATTATTTTCTTTTATTTTTTGTTTATATTTTTAAAATTATCATTTTAATTTCTAATTTGTTTTCTAAAATCTCTATAAATCCTTTTTATATTTTTCTCTTGTTGTACTTATATTTTCTTCATCTAAAATATTT
>JAMLFT010012277.1:0-10515 GCA_026544285.1 Pachyrhizus erosus | reverse complement strand
TTTTATTAATAAATATGAGGTCATTAATTATTTTGAATATATAAAAATTTTAAAAATAAAATTTATAAATTTTTTTTACTTGTATTGATCTTGTCAAATTATTTAATAATGTGACAAATTAATATGTTATTAATATCGTTGTTATATTATCATTTAACATTGTTACTTGATAAAAAGAATAAAATTAAAAAAATTATAGAGATTAAGATAAAAAATAATATTTAAAATAATGAAATTAAAATATCTTTATTTTATAAAGACTAAAAAATTATTTAAGTCTTTATTTTATCATGTTGTATCATTTATCATATATATATATTTATTTATTTTTATCCTCTTATCACATATGAGTGAAAAATGATAAATTTATACTAGACTTTACACTCTTGATTAAAAAAAAGAAGATGAATAATAAAAAAAAGAAAGGATAGAAATACTAAATTTTTATAGTTTATTTTAAAAAATAAATAAAAGAAATAAAATTATTTTTGGGGAACCTATCGAAAAACAAATTCCTCACAAAATGAGATGAAATTCCACACATACATACACACATTTAAAAATAACAATTTTATATTAAATAATCATAAATTAAATGTTTTCATTTTTTGAATCAACATATAATATATTTTATATAATTTATCTATTTTTTCACTTTATTTCTACTCATCCAAACAAGTAGAAAGCAAAAATTTTATATACTTTCTTTCTTCATATTTCTATTCATTTAAACAATATTGTTTTTTGTTTTTCACTATATGTCTTTTCTATTTTTATCTTTGTTCGTTTCTTTCCTGTTTAAGATCAGAAATAAAAAAAGTAATAAAATAAATAAAAATGAGATGAAAAGAAAAACTCTTTTATCTTAAATATAAAAAAAAAACTCGTATGTACTAGTTCAATAATATATAAGTAAATTTTAATTAATTTTACCGTAACCTATTTAGTAAAACTATTCTGAAAACATCCTTAATTTAATTGAAATTATATTTTCAATAAAATCAAGTTAGTTCTAATAAAAGATAGTATAAAAAAGTTTATTTTTATATAGAATTAATAAAATTAAATAATATTAACTATTTTTTAATCATTATAGATTGTTAGTTTTTTTACCTATATTCAAAATCGAAAGACTATATAATACTGGTGTAATAAACCTACGCAAACAGGGACGGATTCAAAAATCCATTAATGGAGAGCCAATTTTTTTTCTTAATTTATAATTGTTTAAATATGTAACTTCTAATAAATAATAAATTTAAAAAACATTTACTATTTTTACATCTAAATTGAAACTAATTTTTATTTTAAATGATAATAACCTTAATGCCGTAATAACAACACAAACACTACCAGTTTTACAGAATTTTACACTAGCTATAACCTTAACCATTAGAATAATAGAATTGTGCTAACCTTAACTATTATTATAATAATAACATACAAAATTTGTTTTACACAATTTTATATTAACCGACCTAAAAATATGTGTACATAGATGAGAAGTTTCAAACTAGGCCCTACCTGCCCCCCTCTAGATCCCTCCTTGCATGCAAATGGACAACATTATGAATCTCTGCTTTTAAATTATTGTTATAGAGGACCACATATTATCCATCCAATGTACAAATTAATAAAAAAATGTCCTTTTGTCAGACATTTCAAATTAAACACTTATTGCTGGGTTGGCACACTTGTTTGACATGCCGTCCAAAAATTGTCCTTTTCTTGGCTTTAACTTCGAATAAATAAATCAACCCCTATCCAACGTAACATGCACTCACCCAAAGAAGTTGAGGTTCATCACAAAAATGGAGAAGAAAAGCATGGCAAGGGAAGCACACTGTTTGGTATTAGCATTTCCAGCTCAAGGTCACATCAATCCCATGCTTCAATTCTCCAAGCTATTGGAACGTGAAGGGGTGAGAATAACTCTTGTTACAACTCGTTTCTATTGCAATAACCTGCAAAGTGTGCCTCCTTCTATTGCACTTGAAACAATCTCTGATGGGTTTGACAAAGGTGGACCCAAAGAGGCTGGGGGCGCCAAGGCATATTTGGATCGATTTTGGCAGGTTGGGCCAGTGACTTTTGCTGAGCTTCTTGAGAAACTTGGTAAATCAAATGACCATGTTGATTGTGTTATTTATGATTCATTCTTCACTTGGGCACTAGATGTTGCCAAGAGTTTTGGGATAGCTGGAGCTGCTTATCTCACTCAAAATATGACTGTTAATAGCATATATTATCATGTCCATTTGGGGAAGTTGAGAGCTCCACTCACAGAAGATGAGATTTCCCTCCCTGCCTTGCCCAAACTTCAACATAAGGACATGCCTTCTTTCTTTTTTAATGAAGATTTGACTTTTCTTGATTTGTTAGTGAACCAATTCTCCAATATCAACAAAGCTGATTGGATCCTATGCAACACATTCTATGAGCTAGATAAAGAGGTAGGGCAAACAACCTACAACATACAAATTTGTGTTTAACTTAAATTAATGCATTTAATTTTAAGCGTCTAGTTTGTTTAAATGAAGGTATACTAGGAGGATATTAAATAAGAATTATTCTTGTTGTTATTGGAAACGAGAACTATAAATATAAATTATTATATTATATTAAAATGATTAAAATTAAAAAAAAAGTGTGTGTGGTTTTTTAAATGGTTATATGACTACTTATTAGTTTTTAAACTTTATCATTTATAAATAATGCATGACTTAGATTTATAGTTCTTACTTATTATAATGCGTATCTAAAAATTATTTTAATATTAGATAGCAGATTGGATTATGAAGATTTGGCCAAAATTTAAGACCATTGGACCAAATATACCATCTTTCTTCTTAGATAAGAAATGTGAAGAAGACCAAGATTATGGGGTCACACAATTCAAAAGTGAAGAATGTATGGAATGGCTAGATGATAAACCAAAAGGGTCTGTTGTTTATGTATCATTTGGAAGCATGGCTACCTTTGGTGAGGAACAAATGGAAGAACTAGCTTATTGTTTGAAAGAGTGCTCATATTATTTCTTGTGGGTGGTCAGAGCTTTTGAAGAAATAAAGCTACCTAAAGATTTTGAGAAGAGAACAGAAAAGGGTTTAGTAGTGACATGGTGTTCCCAACTAAAAGTCCTTGCTCATGAAGCCGTAGGATGCTTTGTGACACATTGTGGTTGGAATTCTGTATTAGAAACTTTGTGTTTAGGAGTCCCAACAATTGCAATACCATGTTGGTCAGATCAGAGAACAAACGCAAAGCTGACTACAGATGTTTGGAAAATAGGAATTAGAACTCCAATTGATGAGAAGAATATCGTGCGACGAGATGCTTTAAAACATTGTATAAAAGAGATAATGGATAAAAGCAAAGAGATAAAGACCAATGCCATTCAATGGAGAACTTTAGCTACAAGGGTAGTTAGTAAAGATGGAAGTTCTTATAAAAATGTTATAGAATTTACAAAAAGTTTATTACATTCATAAGCTTCATGTTTTAAATTAGAAATTACTTTGTGATCAAATAAACAATTCTTATTTTACATTTTCATGTGAAAGGTTGATGAAAGTTTATTACAGTTTCATCTACTAAATTAAAAGTTATATCTTGATCCGATATATAATTCCTATTTTATATTTACAAGTGAGAGGTTGATTATAACTATGAGTATATTTATCAATTATATAATAGCATTTTGTTTATAAAAGAGATATTTGTAACTCAATTATAAATTTAACTATATAAGATGTGTAAACAAAAATAACAAAAAGTAGCTTCAGAAGAATGTATTGCAAATATATTTATCTCATTTACAAAATACATAAAGCTTAGGTAATGTTTAAATTGAAAAAAAATTGGAATAGAGTAGGATGAAATAGAATTAAACAATATTAGGTTCTATTATTTTATTTGAGTTATTAAAAATAAGATGGAGTGGAGTGTGATCCAATAAAATCCATCTCACTTCAATTAATATTTAATTTTTTCTTCTATTTGTGAATATTTAATATTTATTTTTTTCCTCTCCAATTTGTGGATATGAGATGACACTTTTTTTTTTTTTTCATAAAAATCTAGAAAATAAAATGATAAACTTATTTCATTTGTTTTCATTATACTTTATTTAATTTCATCTCACTCTATTTCATTTTATTTACCATTAAATATTCAAACTTATCCAATAGTATTATCTGTTTCTCTTAAGTATTCTTTAATTTAAAAATCAAACTTTCTACTATAATATTTAAGAAAACATTTAAAACTATTTTTATATTATACAAGATATTATTTAACATTAAAAATCACTAAAAAGATACCTCTCCTCCCCCTTCCCCTACATTTTGGGAGAGTTTTTTTTTTTTTTTTTTTAAGTAGAACTTCTCTTCCCATTCTTTACTTCCTCATATTTACAGTCTAATAAATAAGCTATACACCAACTTATTTCTTCTTATTTTGTCGCTCCAAAACAATACATTATTAAGACCTATGTATCATCACTATATTGCTATTATATAACTCATTTAAAATATTTACTATCGTTTTAGTCCAACGTTTGAAAAAGTATGTTTTTAGTTTTTAATTTTTTTAACTGATAAAATATTCTTAACTTTTTTTTCCTTATTTTTAATTCTGATGAGAGACTAAAAGTAAGAAAAAAAAAGTTATAAAACTAAAAATACTAAAAACCCAATTCAAAAACGAATTCATAGACTAAAAAGATAATAAATCCAAAAATAAACTTTTCTTTAAAAAATTAAATTTTAAAACTGATTCGACAATGAAAAAATCTATTTAAAGAAATGAATTACGTACCTCTTGCGTTCTATATTATAGCTGTATTGGAGTTTCAGTAATACTTGATAGATTGGCACAGCCATGAACTTTTTTCTAAAATGTTTGAAAATACATTAATTTAACATAGTTAAAAGTCAGAAGACTCAATAGAGTACAAAATATAATTATGTGAACCACGCTGTCTACAGCCTTATCCCGAAATAAATATCCATTTTTGAACTATTCAAAGTCTTTACTAATGACATGGGGCCAAGGCCGTACAAAGATTGGTTGATGCCTGGCTTAAAATCACAAAAAAATTCTGCTATTGGCTTTTATATTATCTTTGTGTAAACCAAACCCTCTCTCATCATCACCAACCACACCAAAATGGAGAAGAAAAGCATAACAAGCAGAGCACATTGTTTGGTGTTACCATATCCAGCTCAAGGTCATATGAATCCCATGCTTCAATTCTCCAAGCTATTGGAGCATCAAGGGGTGAGAATAACGCTTGTTTCCACTCGTTTCTACTCCAAGAATTTGCAAAATGTTCCCCCTTCCATTGCAATTGAAACCATTTCTGATGGGTTTGATGAAGTTGGGCCCAAAGAGGCTGGGAGCCTCAACACCTATATAGAGCGCTTTAGCCAAGTTGGATCAGAAACTTTTCATGATCTTCTTGAGAAACTTGGCAAATCAAGCAAAGACCAAGTTGATTGTGTTATTTATGATGCATTCTTCCCTTGGGCACTAGATGTTACCAAGAGATTTGGGATAGTTGGAGTTGCTTATTTCACTCAAAATATGACTGTTAATAGTATTTACTATCATGTTCATTTGGGAAAGTTGCCAGTTCCCTTAACACAGCCTGAGATTTCCCTTCCCAAGTTGCCTAAACTTCAACATGAGGACATGCCTTCTTTTTTCCTACATTATGAAGAAGATCCAATTTTGCTTGATTTTGTTGTGGCTCAGTTCTCCAATGTCGACAAAGCTGACTGGATCCTGTGCAACACATTCTATGAGCTGGATAAAGAGGTAATTAAGAAGATACTAATTACAAATTTAAATACATTATATGTGTGTTTAAATTAAATGCATTTTAATACATGTGAAAAATTGTTACATGCATGACACACATACTATTTGGTTTAATTTATTTAAGATTAAATTATTCATTTGTTCAATAGTTGTCTTTATTTTAAGTTTTATTTCTTATACGAAAAAAATTGGAACTTTTAATTTTTGCACATGTATAAAAAGTTAAATTTTAGTCCCTGTAAATTAACATTTCCAGTGACATGACCGATGGGTTGTTGTTAACACTGCTACAAGAATTTTATGATTGTGTCAAATGACTAGAACAGTATTTTGCGAGTGATAAATTGTTAGAAAATGAGAACATGGTTTTTCTTTTAATGGTTTTCGTTGTTAGAAATTTTTTCTAATAACTTTACACTGTTACAAATTTTTTGTAGCAGTTTTAACAATGACACTATCAATTATATCACTAAAAGTGTTAATGGTAAGGGTTAAAACTTACAATTTGTCATACGAGGAAGACTAATAATTAAAATGAGGATAATTATAAAAATAAAGTAAATTGTTTAACATATTTTTAATTTTAGCATGTAATATTTTTGTAGAAAAATATTGTTTAGGAAATGAACAACTGATATGAAGTACATTTTTATTGAATTAAAAATACATATTTATAGACATAAATTTTAATTGTTTAATATATCCACTAAGCCACTATTCCACTAATTAAGTCATTAGATATTAACAACCTACTAACACATTAGATATTAACAACATACTAGATATTAACAATCCACTAACATAGTGTTTGACTTATTCTTAAGCTTAACAAACATAACAAACATTGACTACTTCTAACGTAATCAAAGTCATAAATTTAACACTCCTTCTTGATTTTGATGTTGCAAATTTCCAAACTTAAACCTGTCTTTAGGAAAAACTTTTGTGAGAATGTTTGTTGTCTATTCTTTAGTCTTGCAATATTCAAGCAGAATTTCACCTTATTTTTATGCTTCTCTGAGAAAGTAGAACTTAATCTTGAAGTGCTTAGTTTTTCTATGAAAGACGGGATTGTTGGAGATAAAAATAGCAACTTAATTGTCAATAAAGATTTGTGTGCTTTGTTTTTTCAAAAAGTATAAATCCTCCAACAACTACCTTAACCAAATTGCATGATTTTCTGTTGCAGTTACAACAACATATTCTGCTTCTGTTGTGCTTTGTACCACCACTTCTTGTTTCTTAGAACTCGATGTAAACATTCCAAATCTAAGAGTAAAACAATAACTTGTTGTACTCTTCATATCATCCACTAATCCTACTTAGTCACTATTTGGAAAATCATAAAATTTGAAACCAACATTGTTCTCAAACTTCACTCTAAATTCAATAGTGCCTTTGATGTACCTAACCACTCTTTTGGCTACTGGGAAATGAGCTTCACGTGCGCAGTGTAGGAATCTAGAAAGTAAACTTATAACATGCAAGATATCTGATCGTATTGTTGTTGGATACATTAGACATCCAATCAAGCTCTTGTAGGTGCTTTCATTAGTTCTTTCATAACCATCTTCTTTACCGAGCCTTTCTTTTTTGTTCATTGATGTTGAAACAGCCTTGCGATCTTCCATTTGAAACTTCTTGAGAATTTCTTTGGCATATGAAAATGTCATTTTCTTGTTTGCACTTCCATTCCCAAAAGATAGGACATTGGTCCTAGATCAGTCATTTCAAACTATTAGCACATTTGAGTTTTGAAATTATCAACAAGTTAACATTGCTTCCCAAGACCAAAATATCATCAACAAAAATGGAAACAATGATTAACTTAGAATTAACCTTTCTCACATATAGTATAGACTCACTCAGACATTTGGTAAAGCCTATCTTCAAAAGATAATAATTTAACTTGCTATACCAGAGCCTTGGTGCCTGCTTAATCCCATACAAAGCCTTTTTTAAAAAGAAAACCTTGCTCTTTGCTCCTTGTTGAACAAAACCTTCAGGTTGCTCAACATAAATCTCCTCCTATAAAACACCATTCAAGAAAGCTAATTTGACATCTAGTTGGAAAACTCTCCAACCATTTTGAGTTGTCAATGCCAATAAAAATCTAATGGTATCCAATCTTGCAACAAGAGCAAAGGCTTCTGAAAACTTATCTCCATAAATTTGTGCATAACCCTTCACCACCAAACGGGCTTTGTGCTTATTGATTGAGCCATTTGCATTTAGCTTGGTTCTAAATATCCATTTCACTCCAATAGCATTCTTGTTAATTGACCTATCAACAAATATCCATGTGTGATTTTTTTCTATCATTTGGAGCTCCTCTTTCATAGCCTCAATCCATTTCTGGTCTTTGTAGGCTTCGACAAAATTTTCAGGCTCTAGAACAACAATGTTGCATCTTTCATAAATATTAGCTAACAATCTTGCTCCTCTAACAAGTTGATCATCAATATTATCTTTCAAACTTTCTTCAACATTCGGTTTTTAACGTTGACAATTTTTTACTCAAATCCCAATGTCCATCCTTAAAGAAAGTCACATCCTTGCTTATAACAACTTTTTTAGATTTTTGGCACAAAGACTTTGTAAGCTTTTGAGACTTGATTATAGTCAATAAACACACCAGTTTAATATTTTTTGTCTAGTTTGTCACATTTAACTTTAGGAACCATAATATAGCATAAATAGCCAAAAATTTTGAGGTTTTATAGAGAGGGTTTAAAGCCATACCATGCCTTATATGATTTTTTTTTCAAGTGCTCTTGTTGGATGCCTAATTAGCAAGAACAAAATAGTATTGGTAGCCTCTGTCCATAATTTCTTAGGCATATCTTTGTCATGCATCAAACACTTGGACATCTCCATGATTGTTCTGTTTTTCCTCTCACTCACTCCATTTTGTTATGGAGCATAAGGTGTTGTCAATTGATGTTCTATGCTTGCATCTTCACAAAATGCTTGAAATTGATGTGACATATATTTAGTTCCATTATCAAACCTGATTGTCTAAATTTTACAATCACTTTTTGCTTCAACTAAGGCTTTAAACTTCTAGAATTCATCAACTACCTCATACTTACTTTTCAAGAAGAAAATCCAGCACATTCTAGTGAAGTCATAAATAAATAAAACATAGCACATACTACCATTTAAGGAAAGTACTCTGTGAGGTACTACAACATCTGTGTGAATTAATTACAACTTGCCAAAAGCTCTCCATGTTGAAGCAGAAAATGACTTCCTCACTTGCTTGCCAAACTAACATCATTTGTAGTATATATCATGACAGTCAAAACATGGCAATCCACGAGCAAGATTATTTTGTTGCAGGAGCTCATACCTTTCTTATGAAAATGGCCTAACATTTTATGCCGTAATTCAACATCACTCATATTTGCTTGAAAAACAAATTGTTCTTTACTTTGCAAATTTAAGGAGAAACTTTTGCTTTTCATCTCAACACTAAAAACTTCCTTTCATGTACATCACTAACTACATACCTCTTGTCTTTGAATGATAGAAAATAATCCTTCTTAAGTAATTTTGATTTAACTATGGTACATAAAGTACATCAATATTAGTTTTGTACCTGAATTAGTTTTGATAAACACTCTACTATGTATTTACCATTCCCAACCTTCACCTTGGTACAAAAACTGTCATTTAGATCCTTGAATAAACTTGCATCAAAAGTCATGTGATTAGTACAACCATTGTCAATAAACCAATTTCTCTTGAATTAGTGTTGGAATAATATGTTGCGACAAACAATTGTTCCTCCTCCTTCTGATCAACAACATTAGCTTCATTGGTTTGTTGTTGCTTGCATACTTTTGAGATGTGCCCCATCTGATAACACTTGTTGAACTTTCTGTCAGGTCTCCACCAGCATCTTGCTTCTGGATGGCTTCTCCTCTTGTAGTATTGGCATTTAGGAAATGGACCCTCCTTGCTAAAACCTTCAATAGAATTTTTGTTGTGATTCTTTTGAAAAATTTTCTTCTTCTGATCCTTGCTTTCTTTCTTGGATTGTGTTGTAGAAAGTAATGCACCTTTAACTACTTTCCCTTGCCTAATGATCCTTCGCTGCTCTTGGGTTTGTAAGGAACTCACCAACTCAGTAACTGACACGTTGGCTAGATCTTTATTTTCTTCAAGAGAATAAATTTTTGCTTCATATCTTTCTAGTAAAGTAACTAGAATTTTCTCCATAATTCTTTTGTCAAACACATCTTTACCAAACATCTTAACCTTGTTTACAATTTCTTCAAGTTTGTCAGCATATTCGCTAATAATTTCTACGTAATTCATTTGTTGCACTTCAAATTCTCTACACAAGTTCTGAATTTGAATGCGCTTGGTTTTGTCATCTCTATGATACTTCTTCTGCAGATAATCCGATATCTCTTTGGCTAACTTCAAATTCATAAATTTGGTGAATATAGACTCGGGAACAACTGAAATCAAAGTTGATATTGCCTTGTACATCTTCGTCTTGTTCTCCTTGTGAGTCTTCATTTGCACTATAGTTGGATTTTCTAGCAACTCTGGCACAAATCTTTCTTCAATGGCTCCCCAAAGATCTTTGTTAACTTTTTTCCTTCTTCGGCAAGTGTACCGATTCAATTATAGTATAGTACTTTTTCAAGTACGAATGTCATACCCACAAGGAACAGTTTC
>JAMLFT010012276.1:0-10517 GCA_026544285.1 Pachyrhizus erosus | reverse complement strand
TAAGTTTTTTGATTGTATAGAAAACAAAAAAAAAATGTATATAAAATGATATAAATATCTCACATAAAAAAAGCAATATGATATAAATATAGACATTTATGTTTTTATACTTTCTTAAACCTTCTCTCTTTCCTTTCATTCACAATTTGGACTGATCAAAGGTTTTGTAAAATCTATCAAAATGCTTTCTTTGTTTTGTAGCAGGAATTATAAGTGTTAGTGGAAATTGTTATCATCGACGCCTACAGAAACAAAAAAACATGTTTCAAACCTGCTCTTCAATCTAGCTTGTTAATTTTCTAGTCAATAATATTAAACAAATAGTAGCTTTTTTATTTTATGTCTCATATTTTGTCAAATTTAATGACTACCCAAGGATCCGGGAATAGAAAAGAGAAGGGAGGAAACAATAATTGATATATCTCAAAAAAGAAAGAACTTGCAACGAAGGCTTATAAATTGACATGTTTCTTTTCCTCATCAATCCTTTCCTCCCTTCTATGCTAAAAAAACATAGGAAGAAATAATATATTTGATAAGATGTGACAAAAATTAAAAAAATAAAGATAAGTAAAATAGAAAATAAATGTACATTTATAATTTATAATAACTTTTTTATACAACCTATTAAATAACTTCATAAAGTAGAGTAAGAAAAATTTTTGTATTTAATAAAGACTTAAATATATTTTTTATATTTATAAAATAGTTTATTTAGATTTTATTATTTAAATTATTAATTTTTTTATTTTAGTATTTCATATTTTTTTTATGTTTAATTTGACTATTTATTTTTATACTGATTTTATTAAATGATAACATGACATTTAAAAGAAAATTTAATAAAAAAATTATCTAATAACAACAGAAAAATTTAATAAAAAAATAAAATTAATGTTTTAATAAATAATTTATGAAGAACAGTATGTAAAAAATTTATTAAGCAACAACAAATTTTTTTTATAAAAACATAAGATCAACTTTTAATACATAATCCGTATTTTTTTTATTTTTATTGAATTATTTTTTATTAAATTTTTATAAATTATTTATCATATAATCACTTAATACAACTAGTATAACCATAAGTAGTAAAATTAAAAATATGGGATATTAAAATAAAAAATCAATAATTAAAATAAATTTTACATAAAAATATATTTAAATCTTTAATAAATTGCATATTCAAGCCCTTTATCTCCTTGCTTGTACCATCTCCTCCTAAATTTTATGTAAAAAAAAAAAAAGTATTACCTATGAAATACAAAATGTCGGCTCATATAAGTTGAATTAATAATATAAAAATGATCCAAACTTGGGTTAATTTAGATAGTCTAAAATATAGTGAGTTAGAAAATGTAACAGTTTTTTTAAGTATTAATAAGATTGGTCTAGGTAAAATAACTAGTCGTTTACAACGTGGTTCAAATCCTTACTGAAAAATAATCACATAGTGTCTAACAATGTATATCTTAACATGATTGTCTCAGAAATTAAAAACCTTAATTACCCATGTGATTGGAATTTCGAAGTTTCTATCTAAAGAAAATCACTTTATAACCCAACTACCCAAGTGTTTTGAATTACAACTAAAAATTTCACGTGAGAGTTGACAACTAGCTCAATGAAAGCGACCCTCTTCCCTTGAGCATGGGAATATAACTTTTGAGCATATGCTTCCATGGACACGTAACTATCTTATCAGTCATCACCCTTATATATACACAAACTTCCTCTCTCTCACCACTCAACATTGCCACCACTTCCTCCTCCTCCTTGCAAACTTGTGTACCCTCAACCACTCCACAAAGAACCAACTGCATAGTATGTACTTATGTTGTTCCATGAGATACATACATACAAGTAAGTAGCTATACTATTCATCACAAGTATCAGTGTGATTGATACTGTTTAAGCGAATGGCTTCGGCACTGGCGGGGGATGATTTGGCCGTATCATCGAGCAGTCGGCGGAGCTGGACGACGGCTAGTTTCAGGGATGCGTGGACGGCGGCGCCGGACGTGTTCAACTTGAGTGGTCGCCACACGCACGAGGACGACGAGGAAGAACTCAAATGGGCTGCCATAGATCGCTTGCCAACTTTTGAACGCATGAGAAAAGGCGTACTCAAGCATGTGCTCGACGATGGACATGTAGTGCTCGATGAAGTCGATGTTTCCAACCTTCGCTTACATGACAAGAAGCTCTTGATCGACAGCATATTTAAGATTGTCGAGGAAGACAACGAGAAATTCCTGCGCAGACTTAGAGATAGAGTTGATAGGTACGTGTTCAATATTAACCACCCAGCGCATTGATCAATTGACATAAGATTGATCTATCTTAATCAGTAGTCTTAAATTTAAATTTGTAGTTGTATTAAATGCATAAAGAGAAAATTTTGTTGCTTATAATAGTACTATCTAACTAAAGTAGGGTTGCGTCCCGTGTGTACTCATGCCAAAACTTTTTTTTACTACTATTATTTTTCTGATATGGTTTGTGTTTGTTATAATACAGAGTGGGGATTGAAATTCCGAAGATTGAAGTTCGGTGTGAGAATTTATCTGTGGAGGGTGATGTGTATGTTGGGAGTAGAGCACTTCCTACCCTGCTTAATGCTACTCTCAATGCTTTTGAGGTACTTGTTTTGTTGGTTATTGTTTCTCTCAACTCTCAACCGTGTGCACGGTTTTTAGTTGAATTTGAGAGTGCTACTGCTTCTATGTATACTAATGCTTTGTCTGATTCTTTTGCTTACACGGCAGAGTGTTCTGGGAATGTTTCGCCTTGCACCGTCCAAGAAGAGGGCAATTCAGATTCTTAAAGATGTTAGTGGAATCGTTAAACCGTCAAGGTAGTCCTATCAAAAGTTTCATCACAATAACCTAAGAGAAAATATTATTAGTAGTTCTTAGAATTCTAATGATTGTTTGGTCTTGCAAATTTATTGTTTAAAATGTCCGGTTCTCAATGTGACAGAGACAAAGTATGTTAAAAATCCCAGATTAAACTAATGATATGGCCAAAATAAAGATAATTCTCACCTTATGAGCTGACTTTTGGAGTTGAATTAGGTCCAAAATCCAAAATTTCTTAGTAGTTTCAAAGATGGATTGCTTGTGCTGTATTTAGAATTGTTATTACTGGAAAGACAAGTTCTGCTAAAAGGAAAATTACGTTTATGCATTCTTTCATCTGTTGAGGGAGGAAGTTGGCTCCCAGTCGTATTCGACAATTTTATGATTCTTTATGGTATTTAACTTATTTTAATTGGTGTGGTAATCTCAGGATGACTCTCCTTTTGGGTCCTCCAGGTTCTGGGAAAACAACATTGCTTTTGGCTCTTGCAGGGAAACTAGATCGTGATTTAAGGGTTAGTTCTCATTTTCTGTTTACAAATCAGTTTACTTCAATCATATCTCCTTACGTATGCGTATTTTTTAATAACAATGTGAGTTTTATGTTGAGATGTGATCAGGTGTCTGGGAGAATCAGTTACTGTGGCCATGAGCTAAATGAATTTGTTCCACAAAAAACCTCTGCCTATATTAGTCAACACGACATTCACTATGGAGAAATGACAGTGAGAGAGACATTAGATTTTTCAGGACGTTGTCTAGGTGTTGGTACTAGGTATGAAGCGTTGGTGGAACTCTCAAGAAGGGAGAGAGAAGCAGGAATAAAGCCAGACCCTGAGATTGATGCATTCATGAAGGCTATAGCATTGTCTGGCCAAAAAACAAGTTTGGTAACAGATTATGTTCTCAAGGTTGCTGTCTCTCTCTACTTCAAATTATAAATATTACCTCTATGCTTCTATTTTATCCACTTTGTATGTAAGCTGTCTTCTATTATATTCTGACAGATACTTGGGTTGGATATTTGTGCTGACATTGTGGTTGGAGATGAGATGAGAAGGGGCATCTCTGGTGGACAGAAGAAGCGAGTAACAACAGGTTAATTTTTTATTTATTATATGCATAACCAATAAAATAAAATTTTAATCTCACACATCACATGATTAAACTATCTCCTGCTGTATGCTAGAGGTTCAATTCACTTGTAAATATGTATATATATATTCAAATAATAATAATAAGTTACTAACTATAAGGATGGCTACTTGTGGTACATATTCTTATAACTAGAATCTTTTTCAAATAATGGCTTGTAAATAACCATTTGTAGCTTTCTATTAATTTATGATATCTGCCTTAATTTTAATTGGATGTAGGCGAGATGCTGGTAGGGCCAGCAAAGGCACTATTTATGGATGAAATATCAACTGGATTAGACAGCTCCACCACCTTTCAGATATGCAAATTCATGAGGCAAATGGTACATATAATGGATGTATCCATGGTGATTTCTCTTCTACAACCTGCACCAGAGACAGTTGAACTCTTCGATGACGTTATCCTACTTTCAGAAGGTCAAATTGTATACCAAGGTCCACGTGAGACTGTGCTAGAGTTCTTTGAACACATGGGTTTCAAGTGTCCTGAGAGGAAAGGTGTTGCTGATTTCTTACAAGAAGTAACATCTAAGAAAGACCAGCAACAATATTGGTCTAGAAAAGATGAAACTTACAGATATGTTTCTGTTCCTGAATTTGTGCAAGCTTTTAGTTCGTTCAATATAGGAAAGCAACTTGCCACTGAACTTGGGGTTCCCTATGATAAGAGCCAAGCCCACCCAGCTGCCTTAGTGAAAGACAAGTATGGTATAACAAACTGGGAACTATTTAAGGCATGCTTTTCAAGAGAATGGCTGCTCATGAAGCGCAGTTCTTTTGTTTATATATTCAAGACAACACAGATAACAATCATTTCTATTATTACATTTAGTGTGTTCCTTAGAACAGAAATGTCAGTAGGTACTGTTCAAGATGGACAAAAATTCTTTGGAGCATTATTCTTCACTTTAATAAACGTAATGTTTAATGGGATGGCAGAACTATCTATGACTGTTTTTAGGCTTCCTGTCTTTTACAAACAAAGGGATTTCAGGTTCTACCCTGCATGGGCATTTGGTTTGCCTATATGGCTTCTCAGGGTTCCTCTGTCCATTCTGGAATCAGGGATATGGATTGTCCTTACATATTACACAATAGGGTTTGCTCCTTCTGCTAGCAGGTAAGTAATGAGTTTACAATTAGGCATCGGAAAGCAACTTAAACCAACTTTCCAATGTATGTCTTCCTTTCTTTTTTGGCTATAATAGTTTTAACTATTATAGGCTAGAGTGATAACAATTTCTTAATTCACACTTGTCCCTTTGTTTCATCAGATTTTTCCGACAATTCTTGGCATTATTTAGCATTCATCAGGTGGCTCTCTCTTTATTTCGGTTCCTTGCGGCAGCTGGTAGAACACTAGTTGTTGCTAATACACTGGGTACCTTGTCCCTGCAATTGATATTTGTGTTAGGAGGTTTTGTCATTGCCAAAGGTAAGTCGTTGATCACTTTTTTTTAACTTGGGATAGATCTTTTTGTTTAAGGAAGCTTTAATAAGATCATAATGCGAAGTTTTTCTTATTCTTCTTTTTATAGTCGTATTCTATAGTTCAAACAAATACTTTGAGCAACATATTTTCTTTTGGTGCTTGTAGATGACATTGAGCCATGGATGATATGGGGCTATTATATGTCTCCCATGATGTATGGTCAGAATGCCATCGTAATGAATGAATTCTTAGATAAAAGATGGAGTAAAGTAAGAAATCAATTTTCTCATTCTTGTTTCTCATTACGTACGTGCACACAGCAAGATAAATTTGTTTCAACCCTTGGTTACTTCTATTCTATGGACTTCAAGCATTGTTAAACATCGTTTTTTATCTTTTGCAGCCAAATACAGACACTAGAATTAATGCACCTACAGTTGGAAAGATGCTTCTCAAATCTAGAGGCTTCTATACAGAAGAATATTGGTTTTGGATCTGCATTGGAGCCTTACTTGGATTTTCTCTTCTCTTCAACCTCTTATTCATTGTTGCTCTAACTTACTTGAATCGTAAGTTATATCCTTTTGATTTCCAAAGTCTTCAACCGAGTAAACTTTGCACCTTTAATAAATACTTTTAATGTCAAACAAATATTTCAGCTTTGGGTGATTCAAAAGCAGTCATAGTGGATGAAGGTGACAAAAATAATAACAAGTCATCATCTAGACAGCATATCCTTGAAGGTTTTCAAACCTATCTACTTTTTCTTTACTTCTTGGTGATTCCAAGTGCATCTCATCGTTATTTAGAGAATTGTAGGGTATAACTAATCACCAGCATTACCTGTGATTCAGAAACATGTTCAATGAAACTTAGTTGCATTAGTTTTATTAGTTTTTCAATACAATTATTTTCTTGATTTTGCCGTGACAATTTTTGAAAATTTTAGTTGCATGCTGTTCTCTTGCAATTCAATGACTCCATTTCCTTTCACGCTGCTTATCCTTTTTTAAAAAATAGCAGGTACAGACATGGCAGTGAAAAATTCTTCAGAAATTGCTACTTCTTCGAACCAAGAACCAACAGGAAAGGTTCTACCGTTTCAATCTCTTTCACTCGCATTCAATCATATTAGCTACTACGTAGATATGCCTGCAGTAAGTCACTAAATTTTAGAAAGTGCTTTCATTTATGCTTTCCTTACACTGACATGTAATGATTACAAAAAATTTCCTTCTAGCAGATGTTCCAATGCTTTTATATGTTTATCAAAATTGTTAGAAAAAGTTAAATTTAATTCAAGCCTAATTATTTTTCTTCACTGTAAATCTTTTCTGGTTTTGTTTTTTTGACTTCTATTTCATCAGGAAATGAGGAATCGAGGAATCAATAAAGATCGACTTCAACTACTACAAGATGTTAGTGGTGCTTTTAGACCAGGCATATTGACAGCACTTGTGGGTATTAGTGGTGCTGGGAAGACAACCCTTATGGATGTATTAGCTGGAAGAAAAACAAGTGGGCACATTGAAGGAAGTATTAGCATATCAGGCTATCCAAAGAACCAAGCAACATTTGCTCGTATCAGTGGTTATTGTGAACAGAATGACATTCATTCTCCACATGTTACTGTATATGAATCACTAGTATTTTCAGCATGGCTTCGTCTTCCGTCAGATGTAAATGCACAAACGCGAAAGGTGTGTGGGGGATAAACCTTGTTATATTTTCTTGGCCATTATGAATAAAGTAAATTTTAATGCTAATATTTTTAATTTTAAATTTGATTTTGTTATATTTTTGTTTGGTGATGCAGATGTTTGTTGAAGAAGTTATGGAGTTGGTTGAGCTTAACCCAATCAGATATGCACTTGTGGGTCTTCCAGGAGTGGATGGTCTATCAACGGAACAAAGGAAAAGACTTACTATTGCTGTAGAATTGGTTGCCAACCCTTCAATTATCTTCATGGATGAACCAACATCTGGTCTTGATGCTAGAGCTGCTGCTATCGTTATGCGAACTGTCAGAAATACAGTAGACACAGGGAGAACCGTTGTGTGCACAATTCATCAACCAAGCATAGATATTTTTGAAGCTTTTGATGAGGTAAGTATGGACACTATAGACTGTAGAGTTTCTAGGTTATTACTTTGGTTGATTATTGCATATAACATTTTTTTAGTTACTGTAGCTTTTGTTGATGAAAAGAGGAGGACAAGTTATCTATGCCGGATCTCTTGGTCGCCACTCACATAAGCTAATAGAATATTTTGAAGTAAGTATTGAAGCTTTTCTTAGTTTTCTTTACGGCTGTTTGGATAAACTTTTTAAAAAGACACTTTTAAGAAAAGAAAAAATAAAATAAAATAAAATAAATTTATGTCTGACTTAAAATTAATAACTTTTAGAGAAATTAACTTATGTATGAATTAATTCTAGTTTATAAAAAAATTTATTTTAATTTTTTTTAGAAATACTTTTAAGTAAGTGTGTCTATATTGTTTTTAACCTTAGCTTCATACTTAGTGCAATACGGGCTACTTACAATACTTTGTGCATATTTTTCAGGCTATCCCAGGGGTTCCAAAAATCAAGGATGGTTATAATCCTGCCACATGGGTGCTTGATATCAGCTCTACTTCAATGGAGGCTAATCTTGAGGTAGATTTTGCAGAGATTTATGCTAAGTCTACCCTTTACCGGTATGATTTCTCATGCTATGTTATGTTACTTTTTTGAATGCTATTAGGTTTATGCAACAAGAATCTGTCTTTAAAACTTGTTTTCTCTATACTTTCTTCAGGAGGAATCAAGAACTTATTGAGGAGTTCAGTACCCCAGTACAAGATTCGAAGGACTTGTACTTCCCAACCAAATATTCCCAATCGTTTTTTGTTCAGTGCAAAGCTAACTTCTGGAAACAATATTGGTCTTACTGGAGAGATCCTCAGTATAACGCTGTCCGATTCTTTATGACATTAGTAGTGGGACTACTGTTTGGTGTGATTTTCTGGAATAAAGCCCAAAAGACGTAAGTCATTGAACTTGTCCATAGTATTAAGGACACAGATGGCTTTGCGTACCACTTACCAATTATGTTTGGTATTCTATTAAGTCATTGTGTTTCACATTAAAATTTGCATTTCAAGTCATAGTTTTTGACATTAAAATTTTGTTGGCAGCCATAAACAACAAGATTTAATGAATCTTTTGGGAGCCATGTACTCGGCTGTGCTTTTTCTTGGAACCATGAATGCTTCATCAGTGCAACCAGTTGTTTCCATTGAAAGAACTATCTTCTATCGTGAAAGAGCAGCAGGGATGTACTCTGCATTGTCCTATGCATTTGGCCAGGTACTAAAGCAAAGAAAGAGTGACACAAAAACACCCTTTTGATGGATTTAACAAGAAGCTAACAAATTCAATTTGTTTTAGTTATTGAAGCTTAGTTTATGCTGTTTTGGAAATGACAAATCTTCAATTGGCAATTTCCATGGATAAATTAAGGCCTCAGTCCAATGGTAAAGAAAGAAAGAAATTATATTCAAACTTAAAACACTTACATTGATTATGCAGGTGGCAATAGAGGCAATCTATAATGCAATTCAAACAGCCATTTACTCTCTTATACTGTACTCAATGATTGGATTTGATTGGAAGGCAACAAGCTTCTTTTGGTTCTACTACTATATATTAATGTGCTTTATGTACTTCACATTGTATGGGATGATGATTGTAGCACTAACACCGGGTCACCAAGTTGCTGCAATTTGTATGTCCTTCTTTTTGAGTTTCTGGAACTTGTTCTCTGGCTTTATCATTCCTAGGACGGTAAGTGATTTGTCATTTTGATATGTAATTCTAGAAATGTTAATATTTGTTTTGCATATCAAAGCTTATGTTTAACCTAAACGTTACGCAGCAAATTCCTGTGTGGTGGAGATGGTATTATTGGGCTTCTCCCGTTTCTTGGACATTATATGGCCTTATTACCTCACAACTGGGTGACAAAAATGCGGAATTAGAGATACCAGGTGCTGGAAGCATGGGGTTAAAGGAATTTCTTAAACAAAACTTGGGTTTTGAGTATGACTTCCTTCCAGTTGTTGCTGCTGCTAATGTAGGCTGGGTTATCCTATTCTTGTTCGTTTTTGCCTATGGCATCAAATTCTTTAATTTCCAAAGAAGATAGTCTCAGCAAAGTCATATATATCAGTTTTAGGAATTAGAATTACGTGTAAATTTTATATTTTCTTTTATTTATTAGTATAGGAGTTCATGTGCTCATTACAGTGCTTCAAGAATCTCCACTTTGAGTAAGTCCAACCAATAGGAATTAGGAAATAAATATATAAATAGGTGGGCAAGTATATACCTGTGAGATGACACTGAATATGAGTCACAACCTTTAAAATAATGTGATAAGCTTACAATGCATGCATGATGATATGAGAGAATTTGTTTCACTTTCACTTTTACTAATCCTTCTGAATTTGATCTTGCCCATTGTATATATGAAAAACAGTTTTAGTAAAAAAAAATACAGGAACCGTGTTCTCTGCCAAATCCCATTTTATATTTCTTTAATTTTTTTAATTAATATTTATTTAAAAAAATGGCCAGCTTTTCGTGTCGCTTTTCGGGGATTAATTTATCAAACTGACGCACTTTTAATAACTATTTATTAAAATGAAACTATTTTCAAACAAATTATTAAAGTCAGTCAAACTAACATTTTTCTTGACACGGTAACATTTTTATTTTCTTTTTTAAATATTGAATAGAAGGTCCACGTACGACATGCTGGTATAACTGGTGTGTTTAGAAGACGCCACTGTTACTAGCTTGTTCCACGTGGATTCCAAAGACTTTGTATGTGCCTGCCACGTGTACAATACACACTACTGGCATTTTCAATTAATTTTTAAAAAGTGAAAATAACATTGGATATCCTCGACGTTAAATATTATTATTTTTAGAATTAAATAACTTTTTATCTTATAAAATATAATTTTTTATTTTAATTTTTAATCTTTTAAAAATTTAATTTTTTTATTTTAATCTTT
>JAMLFT010012275.1:0-10518 GCA_026544285.1 Pachyrhizus erosus | reverse complement strand
TAAAATATAATAATAAATTTATGTATCACAAAGTTGATCATACTATTATTATATATAAATATAAATCAGTCACTTGTTAAAATCTATCCATAGTCCTTTAAACCTACCAAAATTCATAATGTATAGGTCATTTCAATGTTAAAGTATCTAGTATATCTTTGTTTATATATATATATAACAAAATATATCTAGTATATCTTTGAAATAATAAATTTATAAAACAAAACTATATATTGTCTATAACAATGTCATGTTATAGTTTAACAAATAGTTTAACAAATAGTTTCAATAACTAAGGTTTAATTTAGCAGTGTCATTTTCATGTAATAAATGTGAGTTATGTTTTAACTTTCAAGTTCTAGCCTTTATGTGTTATTGTTGTTGCATTATTTTAGAATTACAATGTCATGTTTAATTGGTCTTACAGATAATTAACATAATTAATAATTGAAAAATGAGAATACAATTGTGAAAAATAAATAAAATAGCCATTGTAGTAATTAGTTAAGATTTAAAAACTTTTAAATAGTCATTGAAGTAATTTATTTTATTACGTATTCTAATATTTTAATATATTTACTTAAATTAATTTTTTTTACTTCTCTTATTTTGTTTCTCATTTTTCTTCTTATTTTAGTATTATTTTCAAAACATAAAGTGAATTTTTAAAGGTTCAAAAAGATAGTTGATACCAAGTTGTTGTAAATTGTAAAAAAAAAAAGTTTAATTAATTAAATAAAACGTGTAGGATACGTGAATTATTATAAATCTTTTAACATTTGTCTTTTATTCTTATTGATAAAAAAAATTGTTGTAAACTTACAATAGATAATATCGATGTTTAATTATTTTAATATGTAGGTTTTATCCTTGTATTATTTTATCTACTTTACAAAATTATTTTACTTATATTTTTTTAATGTTGTTTCTTATTTTATTTTTTTCTTATACTTTGTAATATTATATTTTATTTTAATGTTTTAAGACTCTTAAGTCATTTAGTATATCTCTGAAAAATATATTACATACAACATAATTGTATGAGAAATAAAAAAAAAAATCACATAATGTGATTGCCTTCCCACTTTCATTAATTGGTTTCCTAACTTTACAATAAAAAGTATAAGGAAAGAAATCCTTGCACGTAAGATTATATATTTTCTTTTTCAAGGGTATGAAATAAGTAAAATTTTATTAGATTTATTTAATATAAAAAAAAATATTTTCGTAACAAGTTAATTTAAAAGTCAAACATGAAACATTGTATATATTTGGTATACAAGAGCCACGTGTAGCACTGAGTTTGTGAAGCTTGGCACGTGTGGTTCCTCAACCACGCGTAAATCTGCATGCATGCAATGTTGTCAAAGTACTATTGCTACCAACTTCCTTCAAATTACCACTCTGTTCAATGTATCTATGTAACTAACTGAATGTTCAACAGAGCTAAATCTCAACCAAATTGCTCTCTTTCTCAGCTCAAAAAATGTCGACCAACGACACCCACCCAGAAATAGTAGTAGATGGTGAGCCAACCACTGGCACCTATCTCCGTGACACTGCTACGTCTGTAATCCAAAACTTCACTCCCATCAACAAAATCCACCAACATCTTTGCGCGTGAGCATATCAGTTTATACGTTTTTTTTTTACTTAAGTGCACTTTTGGTATCTAAAATTTTAATTATGCAAGTTAAGTTTTTCCGTAATTTTGTAAGTTTGATTTTAATTTCTCTTCGGTGGATCTTTCGTTGAATATTTAATAAATTTTATTGATACATTACTAAATGATGAGGTGATTAGTGGGGTATCGGCTGTAATATATGTTAACTGACGTGACTTAAATTCTCTTTTAGTCTCTCACGATTTTGATATTTGAAAAACTGAAAGTGGAAATTAAGTTTTATCAACATATTAGATAATTTGTCAGCAAAGAGGGACAGTAGATCAAAATTGTACGATTACACAATTACGATTTAAGTTGTCTGGAAAAAAATATATCAAAATGGCACATACTTTTTATATAATTTTAGAATCTTAATTAGATTAGTTACTCCTGGAAGACATGATCAAGGGGAGGAGAATTGTCTATGGGTTACATAATCTCTTAAAACTTAAAAATCAAGTTTTTTAAATATGACAGTGACAGTAAAGGAACTTAACTTTGTTATTTATTAATTTTTGGGCACTTGTCATTGGTTAGACTGTTTAAATGTATAATAATATTAGTTTCTTTTTTAAACAAGAATTTGTAGAAAAATTAAAAGAAGTTGAACATTAATTAATTAGATATGAATGTAGGTTTCACTTTTACTCTCATGACATGAGCCGGCAAGTGGAGGCACACCACTTTTGTGCGCACCAGAAGGAGGAGATGAGACAGTGCCTTATATACGACAGCCCGGAGAAGAAAGGAAGGCTAATAGGGCTTGAGTATATCATCTCAGAAAACCTGTACTTGACACTGCCCGACGAGGAGAAGCGTCTATGGCACTCTCACTTGTACGAGGTCAAGAGTGGCCTCCTTTTCATGCCAAAGGTCCCTACTGCCATACACCGCCTAGACATGGAGACTGTCTGCAAGACTTATGGCAAAGTCTTCCATTTCTGGCAAGTCGATAAGCCTCACGCTCTCCCATTTGGGATACCTCAGCTCATGATGGCTTTCACTAGAGACGGTCAGATCTATGATCACCTCCTCCAAAGTATGTATATGTATATGTATTATAAATTATAAGACTTTAATTCTTCCTTTGCTTTTGCTGCACATGCATCATACTCCTACTCATACATGTAGGTTGTGCGGAGCGCATGGGGATAGACTATGAGGAAGAAAGAAAAGGCAGGGAATACATGACAGGGCCAGCTCATGGAATTCATCTATTGGCCAATGGAGGGGGTAAAGGCCTTGAGACTCGCCTCAGGGAGGTGGACCTGAAACATACATGATCCATCCACCAGGGGACATCCTTTTATTTTATTTTAACAACTTACTACAGATACAATATATTATGTTTCCTTTGCCTCATTCTCGATCCGTCATCTATGCAATCATTGTACTCAAGCAAATTGTCCAGTAGAGTGTTTTTACTTTTACAAGGACTATTTTACTAGTCAAATCTTGAACATTTTTCAAGTACATTGGACTTATAAATTAATGAAATCCTCCATAATGGCATGTCTTAAATTTGTGATATATAACTAGTGTACAAAATCACCAATTATCGGAAGGAAGAGGTCTCAGTCAATCAAATTCAGGGGACACGCTCCAATACTCGTTGTAATGCCTTCTTGATACCTTCCTGATCAAGGGATGTAGTCAGATGTATCTCTTGGACCTGCATCACATATCATGAGGCATTTTGAATATAGTTATAGATAAGGGGCCCACAGGGTTAAGTATCATTATTTTAAGGAAATTCACCTGTCTTCCGGCCCTAGCCAGGAGAGTAAACCTTTGGTTTGTGGGAGGTGCCTGCCATGTTGTAAAATTCAGTAATTGGGAGAATTCAAAACTATGACCAAGTTGTATAATTTCTTTTTAATCGTATTGTATTTTTCAAGGAAGAGTTCTGAATTAAAACTCACATTAGAAAGCCAAAGTTGCAAGTCTTGCGAGACCACTCGTTTTTCAAACCCTTGACGGCTGATTCTTACATCGTATATACTGTGACAGAAAAGTCATCATATATATACTTAACATACACTGGAACTCATTCAAAAGTCATCTAATTGGTGTTCTCATTCCAAAGCATTAACAAAATGCATGGCACGAATTGGAAACATGGATGAATATCACTTTTTTAAAAATAATATATATTAAAATATAAATTACAGTTTTGGAAATGGAAAACACGTGATAAGCAGCCATTTCTGAACAAACTGACAAACGACATGTTGCAACTGTTTATTTTTAATGTCAGTAATTTTATGCAGAAACCTTCAAGCCGTAATAGAATCAGTAAGTCAGATTCTTTCTTTTTCTTTTTCACACGCAAAAATCAAGGAGTCAATAGTTTACTGAGCATGTTATTTTTAAATGTCTGTACCCCAAGAACTTCACTCCCCTCCGTTTCTCTATATAGACTATCATTTTTTTTGGTTAAGACTACAATATCCATTTGTTCCCGCTTTTCGCCCCTCCAAAATTTCAAGTCAAAGTTGTGCTTGATAGATTGCATGCGTGTATTTTCAAGAGCGCCTCTTGTTGTGCTTGTGGGTCAAGACGTGGTCTGGCTCTTTTTCGTGCTATGCTTATGATTGTTTTATAGATGAATTTCAATTGCTGAGATACAAGAGCTTAAGCAACTTTGACATTTGTTTTCGTTTGTCTATGTAGAGGGATTTATTATTCCCAGACTCGGTCAAAAAAACTTTCTTTCCTTTCTTTGTAATGATATTTTCTTCTTTGTCAAGTGAAATATTTAAACCGTGTGAGGCAGGGGATGGATGTAACTCATATTACCAATATTTCAATTAGTTAAAATTTTCAATTAGTGATGAAACATACCCATCTTCCTGTAGTAGCTCTTCGAGGATTGTTTCAAGCCCTGGAAGAGGTTCAATGGCACTGCTACCACCACTGCTCATAGAATCAGTATCAGCTGAACCATCCTGAAATACAGAATTTATTGGTAAAAAAATCATCTCTCACACACACGTTTATATATCCCCAGATAAAAAATATATACATGTGTATGTATATTTCATGTCAATACAAACCTGAGGTATTACTTTGTCCAGAGTTTCTAGAAGTGGATCTTCTTCTAGTTGTTTAATTGATAGGTTAATCCTTGATTTTCCCCTTCAAGAACTTATACAAGTCAAAAAATGATTTCCAGAAACACACAAGACAAAATTTTAGCAAAATAGAAAAAAATCACCAAGCATGTTAGGTATAAAATTCATTCATGTGGCTTCACTAAGTTTTCAAGAGTCTTAACTCATGACATGGTATAAATGCCTCTATAACCACGTGATCCATAGTTCAATCCTTATTACCCTTATTCTTCTAAAGAAAAGTTAAATTTTAACAGAAGGTAGGGTATTCTACGCATTTTCCAAGCTTCAAGTCCAAAGAGCTCATGCAAGAAGGCACAAGTTAGATATAAAAATCACATATGCACTCACCCAATGCCTTTAATTTTATAAAATTAATTTTGATTAAAATTAATTTTTTAATATATTTTATGTTTACATGTTTATATTATAAAAATAAATTAGTAAATTAATAATAAAATTCAGTATAAATTTTTTTATTCAACACAAAATTTACTTAATGTGTTTGGTATTGCCTTTCTTAAGAATTAACGTGCCTCTAGTAGCAAGTATGTGTTTGATCCCTGTGAGAGGTAGTTGACACGCGTCAATCTTGAAGCATAAAATACTTGCTTCTGCGTTTTTTCATACTTTTTGACATGAATTTGCTTACAGTGATATCAGAATACTTGCTTTAACGTTATTTTGGCCAATTTAAAGTTAATTTATATGAGAACGGGGATCATGAAAGCAGATCCTAACACTTAATCTTCTCAAATAGTTGGCTCATAAAAAAGCATAACATGTAGGTCACTAAACTTAATCCCAATGATTTCAAAGCATGGATTTAGTCATAACTGTTGAGAATCTCACCAATCAATACCGACAACTTTGACCCTCACTTCATCACCTACTTTTAAGATATCTCTGATATCATGAATTAGATCCCATGACAGTTCTGAGACGTGTATTAGTCCAGTAAGGCGATAAAGACCTGCATCATTCTGTGATGTCACTTGTAACTTTTCCATGATAAAGTGAAAACAGGAAACTCTAGACATATCAACTGTGCACAGTATTTACCGTCAGGGAAGCGTAAATGAACAAATGCACCATAGTCCTCAACATAACCAACTTTTGCTTCAAAAATGTCCCCTACATTGACCTGTTGTGAAAATTTGGACCAGGCAGCTTCCTTTTCAGAGAAGATCAATTTCTTGTTATCCTCATCCGCTAGAATAACCTAAAATTTGAAGAAACTGCTATTATTTATAAATTTTAAACAGCTCTTCATATAAACATAACAAGCACATGGAAAATATTATGACCTAATTCATAGCAAGCAAAGGATTATGATACCAAACTGATCCAGGAAGCACTAAATAAATACTTCCGTTTGCAAAACATGTAAGAATTAACAATTTGATATTTTTCAAGGTCCTGATAATGCTTGAGATAGCTAAAATCAGATGACTGTAGTGCAGCAAAAATCTACTATAGTTTTCTAGATTAGGAGAACAATGGTTCTTCAAACACAGCAGCTTCAGGACTAAACTAAACATTGTGTTGGATATACCAAAAATATGATAACATATAATATTTCATTATTTAAACAATGTAGTTACCTTTACCGATATGGTTGAACCAATTAAGCCTTTTGCAATTTCTTGGATAGATTTCTCTGGTTCTACACGAAAGAATCAAAATTACAATAAGTGAGCAATTGCAACTCCATATGCTATTATTACTGATGCGGCAACTAAAATATATCCAAACAGATTATTAAACGGCATGCTTGAGATAAGCAAACACGACCAAATGCTGTAACATGCCATAGCAAATCAGAAAACTTTCATGTATATAAGTACATATTTAGATTAAAGTTTACGAAGATAAATTTAAATTGAAGTTTACGAACATAAATTTAAATAAAAAGTATGTTATAAATTTAAGTTTGATAAAAATGAGTTTATTATAATGTAATTTATATTTAAATTTTTTTTATTTAAAAGTATGGTGATAAAATAAAATTTATTTGGAAAATATCAGTAAAAAGTATTTTTACTTCATATTTTGATATGTTTGGATTTTTGGTATAAGTGTTTCAAAAATAGGCTTAAAAATAAAATCAGATGGAAATCATGTTTAATTATTTTCAAAAAATATGTTTGAGATTAAAATTTTATTTGAAAATTTAATTCTAAAAAAATAAGACTTTAATTTAAATATGCACATAAACATATAAATTAAAAGTAGTTTTACTTTAAAAACAGACTATTTGTTGCTTCTGATCCAAACTGAGATTTGTCCCAAACATAGATTATAAATTATTTTTAAGGGAATCCAAACATGATACAAAACAGAGTTTGAGATTCTAAAAGTATGTTTTGAGATTCCAAAAGGGCATCCAAACTTTTGGATTATGGATACCAAAGGATACTAAAAGGGAAGCCGTGAAAGAGAATTGGTGTGAGATATGATCATCAACTAGTGTTTGACAAACACGATGCTGAAAGGTAAAAAAAAGGAAAATATAGGACATTCTCAACGATATGACAACGAAATTATGATATTGCAGGAAATTTATTTTATTTACATACAAGTGAAACTACATTTTCCAAAGTAGCCATCTGAATTTTTTTATTTTGTGGGAAGGGGGAAGAAGCTCTTCAACACAAACAGACAGAGGGAGAACTAATTGAGAATGTCCAAGACCAATTTTTAATCCTTCAACTCATACATTACATTTAGGAAGAAAGAAAAACAAGAAAACAAATTTTTAACAGTGAGGAAGAACATATAGACGGATACCTTTACAAGCATGCAGTGGACTCAATTGTGGGAATGGGAGAAACCCAACAATAGAATAAAAGCGAATCAGCAGGCCTCCAGAATTAAAACCTTCAACCCTACCATTATAAATGAATCCACTCTCTTTATATGCCTTTGCAGCCTTCCAATCTGACGATCTCTACTTCATTGCAGAAATCAAGTATTAGAAAACAGCATACTTAATTCAAAACTAAAAGTAGTGTCTAGATTTAATTTAAGTACCGACAAAGTCACAGCTTCACCATTGAAATAGGACATGCCGCAGCAATAATTTATTGGACTTTATATTACAATATGATGAAGTTCCTATGTAATACACATGCAAAAAATAATATAATTATTACTTTAAATGTATGTTATCCAGATGATTAAAAATAAATTGGTTATATGATATGAATAAGATGAGTATTGCATAAATGATGAGAACAAAATTGAGGAGTATGAAGAAGAAAGACAGTACCCGAGCCTGACGAGCGTCGTCCAGTGGGTCTGGAGGAGTAGGGCGTGGAAGAAGTCCAGCGTCAGGATTTTGGTCAATTTGAGTATTGCCAGAGGCAGAGACCAAGACTTTAGCACTGTGATAGTGATAGTGATGCCATTGCAAAGGTGTCTTCACAGTTAACTTGTGGGGGAAATTCACGAAAGGAGAAAGGTGTGATTGTGATTGTGAAGCTGAGAGGAAGGAGATGGAAGTGAAGGATGCAGAGAAGATGGGCATTCTTGTTTTGTTTCAACTGCAACTACTCAAAAAATGTTGAGGACTCTCACACTGCATAACATTTCTTCCGATTCGATTGGATTGGATTTGGATTAGTAATTGGATATAAGAGGTAGATAGACATATTCTAATGGAACATATCCATCTTATATGTTCCAAGTGTCATTTCTTGCACCACTAATCTTTTATGCTCCCCCTCCTACCTAGTAACTTGTAGTCGTGGCATAAACCCTCAGCATACTTGTATTTTATATTAATCTTATCAATTGTTTAAACCAAAAACATTAATTTTATTTACTGATTAAAAATATTAAATACTTTTATATTTCAAGACATTAAATGTATATTAGTTAATTTTTTTGAAAAATAAAAATATTAGAAATCAAGGAATATTCCCTTTATATTTCGGAAAATCTATTATATTCTGAATTAAGCTATTCAGAATATAAAGGAGGTTGAGATGTGAATACTAGTAAAAACAGGATGTTAAATTAAACACAGGCTTTTGTTCTGATTTATCTTGGATCTAATTACTTGAAAACAAATAATTGCTCTAGTAGAAATTAGAGAAAAGCAAATTCTCAAGGGATGACATGGTGGTGGTGTGAAGTTGATCCGCTTAGATATATACCCTTTGGGAATAGTTTGCTACTCAAGAAAAGGATGTGACAAAAGTAGAGTACGTTGTATGTAAATAAATAAACTGGATGAACAAGTTAAAATAATTTGGCGTTATTCAACCTACTGAATTAATAACCAAGAACAAGTTTCTCTCACAAAATCAGTGAGAAAGCATGTATAGATACATTTTTTGGTAATGATTTGCTGCGAGTTATATATTTTTTTTTTTGTGAAAGATTTTACCAGTACAATATTCTATGAACAGCAGTTTCCATTGAAGCTAAATACTTTTGTTTTTTGTAATCTCCAGCTAAATTGAAACCTTCTATATGAGACCTTTTTGTATGAGTGAACAAGGTTCACAATTTGGAACACTATTGTAAACCGACCTAAAACATCGTAGTCATTTCTATTAAGATTCAGAACACAACTGAATGTAATTATGCACACATATGTCGTTAGTTCGGTGACGAAAAAGACATTCCACAATCCATGTTTTCAGGAACTAAAAGAAATAATCCAGCTCAGTGGATATTCAATCAGAAATTGGTGTTTTAACATGATACTTCACAATCTTCAGTTTGATTTGGTATGCAGAAATTTAATCAGGAAATGAGAGAGATTCTTAGACGTCATAGAACAATGGTGTGGACTGGTGAAATTTTTATAATGGTATACTTTTCTATATACATGTGAAGGATAAATTTTTAAGTTTATATTATCATTTTATGATATAATATATATAATTTTAATTTTAACATTTTAATTTATATTTTAATCATTATTAAATATTTTAATTTTTTAAATTATTGATAAGTGTATGGTGTGTTTAATTTTTCAAATTTATAATACATAAATTTTGTTTTTAAAAATTTTAAATAGTCAAATTGTTACTAGTGGTTTTTAGTTTTAATATATTAAAATTATATATATATATATATATATAAACATTTCAAAATTGTGTAAGCAGCATTTATATCCAAACACCAATAGTTTATTAAAGTTTAACCACTTGTAACATAAATTTTTAAATAATAAAAATTTATTAAAAAATATTTTAATTAAATTATTTTTTCAAACAGACCCTTAGTTAAAAAGAAGATAAAAAATAAAATATGTAAATCTAATGAATGTTAAAAAAATGTTATAACATACTTCATCCGATTTCTATTATAAACAAAAAAAAGTTAATTTCATATGAATTAAGAAAATTAATTAACTAACATCATTTAATTTTTCCAATCTCACTTAAAAATAAGTTTTTTTTTAAACTATTCTTTCTTAAAATTTAATATCAACAATAAAAATAGTCAATAAAAATAGAATATCAATTAAATAAAAGATATTATAAAAATTGTCTCATTAAATATACTAAAATTAGTTAAATTTTACTTATATTTAAGACTAAAATATATAAATTTGTGTGGCTTATATTTGAAATTGAAATTATATCTTAATATAATATAATATTTATAAGTTTTATTGTCTTTAATATTATTCATTGAAATTTTAAGAATAATATTATAATAATATTTATTTATTTAAATTTTAGTTTATAATACATTTCACTTTTATGTCAGTTTTTATAA